>DF239092.1:140512-260512 GCA_000507305.1 Breviolum minutum Mf 1.05b.01 | reverse complement strand
AGGGACTGAAACGCCAACGTCTTGGCCAACCACTTTCGGTTGAAACGTCACCCTCTTGGCTCAAGAAGGGTGAAGAGACTCCATGACACAAATGACCAGTGGAGGAAGACTTGCCACCAGGGCCAGAATACAACCGCATAGCTGCACCAGCCGTTGCTAAGGATCTCAAGACATCGAAGGAAAGTTCTCCAGGAATATCTGCCATATCCTTACTCCCATAGCTCGAAAGTGGGGAGATATATGAGCTAGATGAAGCTGCTGGGTTGGAGCTGTCAGTGGTCACACCAGAGAGGATGATGTGACTTTGGTTGTTTTTTGATTGCAAACTCAGCACCTGCATTGCTGGAAACAATATCCGTGAACCTACACGAGCAACGCAAGTGGCATGTGCTTCATCCCAATCTATGCCTTCAGGTGCCACCTCAGGACCTTCCGCCAACAGGTTTGCAGCAAAGGATTTCGCCTCCCGCAGATAGGTCTGAGAAGCCAGGCGGAAATCTGCAGAGGCTTCATCCAACAAGAGTTCCAGATCCAATTGCAAATTGTTCAACTTTTCAACTAGTCGCACGGTAGAAAATGCAGTCTCTAAATCTGGTTCAGCACAAGCCTGAGGACATAAGATCAAACATGCAAAGAGCCGGAAAGACTCCAAGATCTCTAAGAAATCTTTGGCCAAGGAATTGATCTGAAAAAGTCGGAGATGTTCAGTGACGACCTTGGCCCTGCCATGGTTAAAGCCACCATAGAAGCCTAGGAAATGCTCCAAGGTGTCTTCCAAGTTCTCATAGGTGGCAAACAGCTGCCGATGCAAGGGACATTGAAGCGGCCGCAAGGCAGCACACGATGCCACCACGGCTGTTATCAACCGCAGGAAGACCATGACACTTCTCTGACGTCTCTTCTATCCACAGCATCACCGGTGCTGTGGATGAGTTAGTCTGCAATTGGTTTAAAAGACTTGGAGAAATTCAATGCTCAATCAAAGTTTGAGAGACAGTATCAGTAGCAGTCCTTGTCTTGAGTTGGCACCAAAAAAAAGTGTCATAATTATCCTGATCATGTATACATGGACAGATTTCCTGCAATGAACCAAGCACATGTGATTTGGATTAGTTTGGACTCTTCATTGGGCTTGCTGTTCATTTGGCTTGAGCACTGCGAGTTTGAATTGCGCTTCAGTCCTTGTGCCCGACAGTCTAGTATAGTCTAGTGATTCGAATGGGTTCCACTTCTTTGGGACTTCCAAACCTAGAGCTAAAACGAATCAATTGCATGAGACATGTTTACTCCACCCTTGTGGTCATGGATTGCTTTGAAAAAGCCCTGCTCTCAGCCCAGCACTAACACGGCCCAAACAAATCTACTTCAACGCCGCAACAGCGGCCATGCAAATTGCATCTACTTTGGGGCCCACCCACCCTGGACTTGTGTGATGATCAATCAGAACATGGTGGCCATCACGGTGGCACTATTTGGGACTTAGGAACTGTCTGGCTCTGTGGAATTGGATGCCACAGCAGCCAATGGCAGCTCTGGTGCCACAGCAGCCGGTGCCACCGTGAGTTGCTGCACAAAGCGCACCACGTCGATCATGGACTCCTGGCTCGAAAAGATGGAAAATTAACCACCCCAAAAAAACTAACGAATGTCCCCTAAAAAGGGACCATTTCAAAAGGTTATGTACTAGTCTTCCAACCACTACCTCTTGTAAGGGGACATATTAGTTTTCGGAGAAGATGAAACAGTGTCAATCAAACCCATGAAGGGTGACGCCAGCAGTGCTTATGCTGTGATAATCCTCCAAGGCTAGAGAGCTCTTGCAACCCCTCGCTGATGCACCCACCGCTTACACACCATGTCCTGCACACCCGGTACTGAGGCGTACTCGTGCAAAGCCGGCGTGGCTCTTGAGACAAACACCTGCCAAAGTCGTTTGAAAGCTGCATGTGCCATCCAAGTGCCAAAGAGCAGGATCCGAGTCAAAACATCCTTGAGCTACTTTTATTCCAAAAACAAGATACAAAAACCAAAATCTTCCTGAAGCCTGATTTAATAGAAGCTGCACCATGCATCATTGGGTAACAGCTGTCACTTCCACCACACTCCTGGCCTTGCCCTTATCAACCTGACAGGAGCGATGTCGCAAGCGAAAGGCCACTGGAGCATAGCTTCTGAAGAGGTCCTGCCATGTGGGCACAGGTCAGCGTGGTCCCGCAAGGCCCCCCCTGGATATATGGGTAATCCCCCCCAAAAAAAAGTTGATCCCACCAATCAGGTTCACAATATTCGTCCTGCCGGAGCAGTGTGCGTCGCAAGGTGTTTCCCACCATTCGGCCCTGGCGTGCGGGGATGGCATCAATCCGAAAGCGGCTGTAGGAGACACTGCCCTCGATGTCGTTCTCTTCCTGAACACAGATGATAAGCATTGACAAGCCGCATCCCAGTCGCTAAGTACAGATAAACCATGTTACACTACTGCAAAAACACAGCACTCATGGTGGCAGACTGGAAGATTGTTGCAAAAAAACATCCAATCAGAAAAATGGATGTGAAAACAACGCACAATTGGTTCGCATCCAAAGCAAAGTCAGTCCTCCAAGGACCAGGAACCTTGAGCATCTCCAGAGGTGGCGAATTCACTGTATGAAGCAAGCACTTCTGTCAGCGTGTCCTGAAGGAGATGCTGGCTAGTGAGATAGTTCAATTAAATGTCAATGCCAGTGCAGCAAAAGCCGTTGAGATTAGTTTGCTAAGCTATCCTCTGGCATCGAAACGCTACGCGCCTAATGGTGTATGTATATTATGATTCGGTATGAATACATGTTATATATGTACAAATATATGTACATATATACCGAGCGTGAGTGTGTGTATCATCAGTGTGTGTAGGTGTCCCCGCGCTACATGTGCAAGATCACTTAGTCTATATCCAATCCCAAAGAAGTTTGGCAGCATTTTGGCCAACAAAATATCGAAGTGGATGCTTCCACACCTGGGGAAACAATGCGACGCTCTCAAAAAAAACTTAAGAAGTATAGCAGTTTGTGGTACTTTTTTATCTTGAATTTGTTTTCCTTTACCTTCAATTCAACCTGTACACAATACCCTTAGATAGTTTTCAGATATCCCACCAGGACCTCCAGTCGTGGTGCCACTGCTCGAAGTCGGGATCTTTTACGAAAACTTCGAAGGCTCAGCGAGATGCATGGCAAAGCCAACCTTGGTTGGTACCATCCATGGTGCAACCCCCATTGTTTTCCCAAGTCTCATGGTTTTTTCGCAAATCAACGTTGGATCAACGTCCCAAGTTGAAATGCTACAATTTCCTCTCCATCCATTCTCTCAACTTTTTTCTTGGAAGACGGCCCCTTTGCTCCCAAGCTGCACTAAGGAGTTGCCTTTCCGAGTCTTCCAGTGACAAGGGCGGCCGTTTGGTCCTTTTCGTTCTATTTTTCGTGGCAGGACTTCCACCTTTCTCCATGGCTCAACCAGGAACTGTGGAACCAGCTCCATGAGGCGAGATATGTGTGTGACAGCTGCTGTGTGCTTAGCTGGTTTATTAATTTGCCGCTAAATAGCATGAACATTCCCATTGCAGGAACAGCATCAAGATATCCAAATTCAAATGACTTTAGAGATCTCTAGATTCTAATCCATCATATTCCATCCTGTAGAAGTCTGATGTGCCCAAGGCCGAAGTTTCATGATCAAAGGAATGTTCAAGATGTTGCCAACTCCATCCATCACTCTGACAAAGCTGCCATTTGCCAGTATGGCAAATTGATGCAAATTGAACCAAGAGCAACAAATGCCGGGCGATTTCGCTGTTAAATTCCAATTGAGGGAATGTCAGCCTAAATCGTTGGTAATTCCACCCAGGATATGATATCCACATTGCAACATTGAGTCGCAAAATCCTTTAGCTTGACAGCTGTGAACATTCGTACATCAATCCTGCGTAGCTTAGTGTCCTGCTGCTCCATACGATTGAGTTTCCTTAGGTGTCATAGCACATCAACATGAAAATTCTCTGCACAGTAAGTCAAGTTGCCTTCCCCTACCTATAGCACCAAATGACATCCCTTTACTTTTGATACATTATCATTGTTAGGTGTCATTACTGTCAAGTTCTAGATAGCATGGAGAACAAAAAACCTAATGTGCAATGACCTGTTCACCCATTGGCTGAATTGCTGAGAATTTGGAAAGAACTCAGGGTCCGAAAATCGGAAACCAACTGTTCATTTTAGGTGTACAAATACACCGTAAATACAAATGTAAAGAATATACGCAGCTTGTTTTTCATGTAGAATCGTGTCATGTCACATGTCAGTTGCTGAGTGTATTTTTGCCCAAGTATCGTTGCGAGCTCCTCTGTGTCCAGTGGAGCCTCCTGCAAAGGCTAAGTGCAACTGTGCAAGCATATAGCATATGGCTTCTCTCAGCACAAAAAAATACATGATTTGGCACAAAAAAATACATGATTTGGTGCAAATTTGGCATGGCCATAATCATCATTGTGATTATGATTATGATTGGTTATGGAAACAATCCAAGATCCCAGGCATCATTTTTGGCTGGTGCATCATGTTTTCATCAGTTTGACTGTTCTTTGTGCATTCCAAGAATGACTTCGAAATGCATGGACCCCTTCCTCCTTGCTCAAGGTGGATGGGTATCCATCATTTGCGTCAGACATGTTGGGCTACAGTGACACGGAGCGCAACAAGACAAAGATACTGTTGGATGCCACAAACAGTATCATTCTCTTCGGTAGACAAACTATGAGTTAGGTTTCAAGAAAAACATGATCAACTGGTAAACTGGAGAGAGTTGTTTGAGCCAACAGACCTGCAAGACTCCAACTGGCAGTGCAATGAGGACCGTGGACACAATTCGTCAAGTTTGAAAGCAAGTGCAAAAAGTTACCTGCAAAAGTGGCAAACTCAAAATTAACAGCCAAGGCACTCACGGAAAGGATCACCAAGGTTCGGTCTTCTCGTAGCCGGGCGGAAGCATTCCTGGGTCTGCCGATGTGGACTTGACTGCATGAGATAAACATAGATAAGCCAGAATGCGGGATGCTCATGAATATGGTCTTGTCTCCCGCTATGGGTATTTACGGCCTCGTTCGGCTATGTTGATGCATATAATCTATATGGCCGTGTCTGGCCATCAGCTGCTTGCTGAGGAACAGCAGTTGTAAACCATCATTGTTCACAGCCGTACGGACGATCTCCTCGTCATCACCTCAGCATGTCAATGAACAATGAACAAACCAGGCAACAGAATCCATAACGACAGTCTGTCAAGTCTCCATCAAGTGAGATTTGATCCGTTCTGCATGGAACAATCTTACCATCATATGATTCACAGGGATTTTTTTGTGATTTTTTAACCTCTATGTAGCTAACATATCATATCCCAGATCGAAAGTCAATTGAAGACCTTGGTCCAAGACACGCATCTGTGCAGAGCAATGGATCAAGGCTTCGCCTCTTTCACTAACGGCTTCCATGCAAACATCTTTGTCATTGGATAGGCCTGGCTCACCAAATGCGACAAGATGTACCCTGCCACGATTTGACACCAATCTTTAGGGACTGAAATGGCCAACACTAATGCTTGCTGAATCCGGCCTCCAGAAACAAATTCTAATGCCAGGCCATTGTTAGCCACAGCATTCTTCACAAAGTCCTCCGAACACACGCGCAAGGTAACCAAAGGGTCTCAACATGTACTTCAACACATATTATGCATACTGTGTAGACATATTCCCTTCCGTTTCATCAGCGAGTTCCATGCATTGGCCAATGTTGGCTATGCAGCATGTTCATGTCATTTGTCTGAGTCACCAGCATCAAGCCCAGCCTTGTCACAGCGCCATCTGTCAGAAGCATACTGAAGTGCTAGTGGATTTTCAGCAACTGCCGCCTGCCACCATTCAGCTGGCCAAGATGAAATCTCAAATGACAACTTAACTTCAGGATGCATTTGCCTTGATGTCACTTCCAAAAATGCTGATACAGCCTACTCACAGTGAAGTCAACTGTTTTACATGTCAAGTTGAGCTCCTGGTCAAATTCTATGAAAACAACTAATAATAAACAAAAGAACAAACATGAACAAACAAGAGTTCCCACTTCACGGCTGCGCCACAACAACCTGCCTCCACTATATCTTCATCACCTTGCAACTCCTGCGCAGCATATGCCAAGGCCAAGCCATCCTTGCTGACTGCAGCCATGATGACCTCTCTCTCTGCACGCACCTGCAAGAAAATCCGAGATTTGAGCTTTGCAATAGCTGTGCAGAGAAAGAAAAACAAGCACAAATGCAAACTTAAGCCTTAAGCCATACACCCCTGCTATCATCCGTGAAACTGGCAAAATAGATGCCAATAGTATGGTATTCTCGAAAACTCTAATGCACGTTTCCCTCAACAGTTTCAAAGTACAGTCATGCTTGATCCGATTCTATATATATATATTATATATGTATTATATCAGACTAAAGACATGTTGGCACACTAACAGGTCTATGAAAGGATCAAATCAATCTATGGATAGGCATGGCTCTTGCTGCATTCCAAGGTTTCACACTCAGCGTCCCCTCGCCTTTGGCGTTGCGAAGGCCACTGCTAAGCCACAAGTCTGGACAGCATCCAGTGCAACGTCAGAGCCTGGGGCGTCAAGGCACGAGTGGCATGACCTTTCCATACATTTGTTTCAGCTAAGTGACTGTCCCTCATCTCCTCCGGCAAGAAGCGGAGCGTGGCGCCGTCGCGGCGCAACGCCTTGAGTGACATGAAAGGCCTGCCGCCTTGAGCTGCGCGCGAAGCTGTTGTATCACATGCCGTATCCTGCCCCCCCTGCTGCCAAGGACACGGGCATGATCACTTCCAACGAGTCCTTCAATTCATCATCAGCGAACTCCAACGCCTTGTCAGCACCGAGTGGTGAATTGCAATCCCGACAAGCTCCGAAGTGCAGTCTTCATCTCAGAATCACACACTTGTGGGTGATGCATCTGGATAATCATGATATTTACAGCAAGTGTGCCTAAGATTGACTAATATATTGACCAAGAGATACACATCCAATGGATCCCACTGAGTCTTTGTTGCCAGTGCCTCTGGATCGGACTTCAGAGCTTCCATGACCACGAAATTGTCCTCGGATCTTCAAACATGTCCCGCAATGGTGAAGACATCCAGCCGTCATATACTTCAAATGCCAAAACGAAGGCATGCGTATAATGAAAAGTTAATGAATTGAATTATATAATGTTAGTTAGATGCATCAGATATGAGGATCTCATGACCCAGCTAGTGTAGCTGCGTACCTGTTATAGCCCCTTCCATGATGCTCAGCCGACAAGGTTCTCTTCTCAAATTTTCTGAGGCATACTGAAGAGCACGTCCATCATTGCTCACTGCCTGTGAGACCACCACAGTATTGTCCCTGCCCAGGCAAAGTGCAAGATTGAATCGTGGAGTTCTGCACAAGGTATCACGATGTTATCTTTAGGGCCACGACTATCTCACTGCTATCTGGCTAATCTCAGTGCTATATCAGGCTATGTTTACGACTGACGGAGGCTATACTATTTACATTTCTTGAATTCAGCATAGACCGTGCTTGTGCTGTCATTCTTGCTCACACGCGACTCATGTTCATTCATACTCTGATCTCTGGTTAATTTGGACCTATGGGTACCATGCGTCTTGCATCTATCAGGGCCACTTATGCCAAGGCACTTGCACTGCGGTCCTGGCAGCAGTATGACAAGGTGCAAGGAGCTACAATGACAACAGGGCCCTCTATCGTCTAGTTTTCTTGAATCATGTTAGGTGCAAAGGGTGCAATAGTTCTTGAGGTTTTGTTGATTATCATTCTGGCACCTCTTGCTTCGCCATTTCCATCCCTTTGTTCTTTTCCTCCATCTTACCTTTCCTATTTCTCCTTCTCAAAGACACCTCATGAATGACACACGCACACACACAAAATCCTACACTTACCATCATTTCACGCTAATTTATAGTTGAAACAGTACTGGTACCGATGGTGCCAATAGTGCGAGTGATATATAAGCCATTTCCCCTCAAGACTGGGCGACAGCAACCCTTCGACCCGTCCAGCTTGATCCAGAGCCAAGCCATTCGATTTCACGGCGATAAGTGCAATGTCCATGTCGTCTCGCAGTTCGTCAGAGGCATACCTCAAAGACGGTGGGAAGGACACATACAGTCATGTGGGACTACTAAGTGTCTCAACAAGTTCAAAATTGTACCTTCATTGTCATTTCACCTGCGGTAATCTCCGAAAACAAAGACGAAAATGCTTTGGCAGCACCACGGTCTGCAACCAATGTATGCTTCTGTGCAGCTCATGTACTGTAAGGCCATCCAGTGTTGTTCAACTGCAGCTGTGACAACCTGCAACACGTTCCAGGATTCCAAACAACTCCATTGTGAAGTGCAACATCCACAGACCACAGACTGCCTCGTTATCATCCCGGAGAGCTGGGGATGCATAGAATAATGCCATGCCCGTGTGCTGCACCGCGGCCAGCACCACCTCCTGTGACAGCAAAGCATGGACACTACGGATGAACAGCCACCCTTGGTTTCCCTGCGACCCGAAGGGAAGTCCACAATATTCAACAATGCTTAAAATCGAAAACCTAAAGTTCAAGAATACCTAGTCGTGGAAGACAGCTTTGCCAAGCTGTTTTGGATTTAATTCAAGCAGGATTGTGCCTACCGTGGACCTCAAAGTAGGATGGAAAAGGGGCAAAACATCTTAAAGTTCAAACAAAATACATCGAAATACTTCTCCATGCGAATCTGATCTCACTGTATTGTGGGTCCTTATCTGCTCGAAATTCGCCCAGCTTTCGAAGCTCCAAGCCATCTGCCTGCACAGCTGCCAGGGCAGCGTCACGCGCCTCACGCGCTTCGCTCGCTTCCATGGCATGGCCCAAGGTCTTGTATTTCTTAAAGGATTTAGAAGTGGATACTGCTGGTACATTCCTGGCACCATTCTTGGCCGACCCCCAATGGTCTTATCATCTTCAACTGGGCTGCAAATCCAACTGCCAAGGTCAAACTCACAATGCACTTCACTGCAACTCAGAGGAGAAGAAAACTCAGTGGATGCGAGGCTTGCAGGCCTTAAGCCTTGAGCCTAAAATGGACTTATGCCAATCATACAGGGTATCTTTGCAGGAGGGAATGACCACATCAAGCTGAGACAAACAAATGCAGTTGAAGAAAAAGGTATCCCAGGTTAGTACCTCTTGCATCGCTTTTTTGCATACTCGTGCATCCGTGCATGCTTCGTTTTCAACGGAAAACCCACCTGGACTTTCACCTCCAAAAGAACTTTGTCCTGAAAGGGAGCTTGAACTGCTTTCAACGAAACCTCTTTTCTCACCTGTTCAGTAAGCATTGTGCTGTGGCGGTTCAACTTGATACTCTATGCACCACATCAGGGCAATTATGATGCGCTAAAACTATGCCACATCCGATCATCACCAACCCACCCCAGCGGTCTTGTGACCGGGCTTCTCCTGGCTTGGCCGTGCCCATACCGCATGCGTTTGAACTGAAGCAATTGAAAACTGACACCAGACCCTTCTGCTACACCTGAAGCAACCGCCCACCTGTGTTGCAGTTTCCCAAACATTGCGTTGAGATAGCTCAAATGGATTCTAATGGCAGGCATGTCCTCTTCCATCTTCAAACGAGCTTTTTTCATCGGGGAACGGACCCGCACTGTACATGCCCCCAGCTGTCGCCGAGTGACTTAATGCTATGGGCGAGACAACCACATTCGGATGATGCTAGATTCGCTTTTTTTTTAACTGCACCTTTGCTATTCAACTATTCTTCGCCAACATGATGAGAAAGGGATATAAAGGGACCTTCAAGTCTCCACAAAAAAAACGGAAATTTGGCTGTGACCTCCCATCGCTTCCGAAAAGGTCGGGTGCCGCTTCCATGCAAAAAGTTTCGAGACGCGGGCCATTTTGGCAAAGATAGCAGTGCTATCGGCTGCTTCACCACTCACGTGTTTGGATCCCCTGAAACCTCCCAGCAGGGTTAGGTAACAGTGGATCCATCCAGTTTTCCTTGGAAGGAGCTAACCTTACCAAGGTTTTGAAAAAACCAATTACTGCAGCTGTTTCTCCAGCTCGGCAACTTCACTGCGCATCTTTATCAGGAAAGCTTCCTGGAGGGCTGAGAAAAATGTGAAGTTTTTTTATATACAGCAAACATACATAAACATAACGTCATATGCGTATGATATACTCATATCATCAATATGTATATATATAATTATAAAGATATGAAATAGTTTAGCTTGTATCCTTCATCAATCCTTCAGTGCAAAACTCAACCAAGAAAAACCAATGGTCATGTTACATGTTTTCTTAAAGTTGCCGAGGCACAATGCCAGCATCACCAGCCTGTTTCTGAAGTTTCTCAAAGTCTTTGTGTTGCTTGGTCATTTCCTCCAAAGGGTTGATCAGAGCTTCATCCCAAAGGCTTGGGCAGTTCTGGCAGTAAGAGACTGATGCACGTCTACGCATAAATCGGATCAGGAATAAGACATAATTATGAATTAATATGATAGAATAGCATGGAAACGATGATGAGTTTTGCATCACACCAAATCATATAAATTGAATTAAATTGATGCCTTGCTGGGCTAAACCCAAGAGGAAGGCAACAAGTATAGCATCTTCCAATACAGTACCTCTTTTTGTGCTCCCAACAAAAACAATGGAGTCCTTCACCAAGTCCTTTCGTTTCTTAGCACTCAGCTCTTCTGCATTCGCCAACTTGGTGGGAATACCTTCGGCATCGAACTCACTGTAAACACCTGAAGCCACAAGCAGTTTCCATACACCCGGAACTGCAATGTATTCAAAAAGAGAACTGAAGCAACGAGAATTTGCATGTGTGTTTGCGTGCTGGTGACCAAGCTAGAGGAATCTGACAAGAAAAATATTGGAAAAACAAGAGGCGGCCTTTGTTGGAGCCATTCTGAAAGAGATCTTTCGGGGGAATCGCCTCAGCTTTACTTCTGGAATCCTTCCAGCATCAGCGCCATGCCAAAACCATTATACATTCATATTATTAGTTTATCGTTGTTTATTAGTACTATTAGTAGAATCTATCATATGATCATTTATAAACTAGTTGGTGGTTTCAACCCCTTTGAAAAATATTAGTCAAAATGGGAATCTTCCCCAAATAGGGTTGAAAATAAAAAATATTTGAAACCACCACCTAGTAAACTATTCATTATTGTCTTCCGATGTTTTGAAAGTGTTTCTGCCACTGCAAGCAAATTTGAACAAAAACTCAGCTGAGAGGCAGCTTTCTCCGCCAACTCAAGCTCCTTGACTTTCTGATTCAGCCTGTCACAAATGCCCACTACAAAATGTCATTGACTGCAAAAAGATCCCTATTGCTTGGAAGCTGGTATCTTAGCAAAAAGACTTTCATCTTATCAAATTTATCAATTTGAACTCCTGTGGGATGATTCTTTAAACAAAAACACAAATCGGACGTGCACAAACAATACAACTTCACAAGTTTGCAGTTGAGAAACTTGTTCTGAATCTTCTGACGAGCCGCCGCCTGCGGGTCCAATTACGACTGTCAAAGATGCAAAGGGCACAGCTCTGCAAAAACAAGGTGAGTTCCACGTTTCTTGATTCCGCTGGACCATAAAGACATATAAGACATGTTAGGAGGCTTCTTAGATCTTGCGCCATCTGGCCATCAAACAAAGCCCACCAGCTCTCAAATTCACCGCCTTGGCTTTTTCTTCGGCCTCTTTTTGTTCTGCCTGCACCGACCCACGCACAGGACAGAGAATTCCTTCAATTTCTTTGTCAGTGTTCGACAAGACAACCACCAGTGAAGCTGACTTGGTCATGGAAAATCAAATCAAACACCTCCAGTGCTTCTCGGTCTTCAAACATCCAGATCTTAGGAAAGGATAGTAGAGGTAATGGCGTTGATCCGGGTGCGAAGACAGCTACATACTTTTAATACCATTCTAATGCCTGCTCTCCTTACTACCCCTATCTACAGCTGCACACCGCATCACACCGCAATGATTTGCCGATTTGCTAGAAACGATTGTTTGTTTTCAGGGAATCTGAGAATCAAGCATAGCCACCGGTTCGATCCTGCAGGAATGATTCTGGGTGGTTTTTTCCAACACAGCATCTCTCAGCATCTTGGTCTCCTCGAGTCGAACTCCCAGCTGCACCAGGTCAACATCACGCACACGGTCGCAACGCTCTAAGAGCTGCCCCATGCTGCCATTGGACTCAGCCAAGCCTTAGCTTCATATGCTTCATGTGATGTCAAATGATTCCAAGCATACCATCATGTGGATTCGTCAGACGATAGCTGAAGCAAGAGTATTATATATATATATAAAGTCTGTTAAAATATGTGAAGATAGGTTAAAAGTTGTAAAATTGCTCCTGTTTGTTCATTGACGCAAGGGTCTATTGAAATCCGTGCTGTTTCCGCAGTTTCTCAACTGAATTTGGCCACCCCCAAGCCGAAGTTGTCCAATGCACCCGGGCCAACGTAAAAAATGCATTCATGCAGAACTATGCCACACATTCCGGACTAGAATGGAACACTTGTCAAAGGACGACTGATGGTTTGGCTAGGCAACAATGTCCATCAGTTTATGGGTGAAAATTCAAGTGCGGGGTTTTTCACCAGTTTTCAACATCAGATGTAGGTCTACCTATCAGCAAAATATGGCAAAATGTTTGACTGGCCACTCACCAGATCTTTCTCGAAGCTTTGCATGGCCGCGGCAAGATCCTTCAAAACAACACAGGGAATACACATTGGGAAATGGAGTCCTTTTCGGCCGGAAATGCCAAAAAGTTATCAAAAATTTCTGCTAATGCCCTGCAATATCTGGCAATTATCATCTGATACAATATGACCTGGTTTATGGCACCATGCCGCTGCAAACAGTCAGACTACTAAAGAGATGTTTCAGGAGCAAAACTCTTCACCTGCGACCCTGCGGTCCTTGAGGCCTGCTGTCTGCGCTTTGGCAGAGGATCCCTTCACCTCAAGGTCCGCAACGGTGATGCGAGAAGGTGCCCGGGAACCGATGGATTCCGATTGGATTCCGAGTGGATCTTGAAGCAACAAGCATCAATCTAAGGCCAAATCCTTGGCCACAGCTGCCTTCACCAGCCTCAAGGACCAAAGGTTTTTTGCCACTGCTTAGCATCACTAGAAACCCTGGGATCCCTGCTTCTGCCTTTCCCCCGCATCCTTTTCCTTGGAAAACTGGAAAACTCATGGCCATAACATGTCGACGCACTCATCCCATGACATGTCACTACGGTACATTAAACTCTTCGACTTGGTGATAGCTTGGTTATTGATTTTGTGCTCACTTCTCAACTCGGCGGTTTGCTTCCTTTAAGGTTATTCCCCATGGAAAAACTGTCGGTTGATCCCTTCATGGTTGGATTTCGGTTTCAATCAGCCAGACTTGATAGCGAATGCGTGCCACCTGTGATTTACATGTCTCAGACCAAGCATCTTTAGCAACATCTCTCACCTCTTGCCGCAAGCCTGCCATAGAGTCAACGGCTTCTATCCAAGCTTCCTGCGGGTCAAAAGAGTGGTTCAACACTGTTACGGGTTCCACATGGTGATGTCCAGGCTCAGCATCATTTAGGGCCAAAACAGGCAGTCTTCCTGCCACAAACACACATTGGAACTGATTCTCCTTGGACTCTCTTGTTACCCGCAAGCCCTCGACACCAAGCATAGACATGGTGGACTCGATCAACTGGGCTGCCTGAAGCGGATACAACATCCTGGGGCCCCCTTTTGGGGAAGGCAAATCGTATGCTCAACAGCTGGCCTTCAGCACCGCCTCCAACGACTCAGTTGGAGTATCCATGGTGGCTTTGGCCTCCAAGACCAGCTTGGAAATGGCCTGTTGCAACCATGCGTGACCACCAGGTGTCCAACGGATTTTTATGGATTTTTGATTGGTCCTGCAGGTCTGGTTTGAAGCGCCAGCAGGAATACACTAGTTCATCGTCAAAACGATTGACATTTATTTCAGAAGTGGTTACAACGCTTTTTATAAACTTGTCATTGCAGTCATTCCAGTATTATTGCCAGTAAGCCAAGCAATCAAAATACCTGAAAGGTGAATGACTCCCAACACCCAAGCATATGCTGCATGTCCCAACAGGGTGGATTTCGCTGACCTCGACGACTCTAGGTGTTGCGAAGTTGTCCAGGATCGCCTTGTGAATCTTGTCCTCCCAGGAAACAAAATCTGGCCAACACTTCTCGTAAGTGAAAAAACATGAAAAAACTGCCGTACAACAAACACAACGTGCTCCCACAAAAAGAATTCTAGAAAAATCATGCAAAATCTCAAGGCATGTCATTAAGCAATCCCTCCAATATCTTCACATCAATGCAGAGTCTTGCAACCTCCCCCCAACCAAAACGACTTTAAAAATCCTATCCTTGCAGGAGTTCACAGCTTCAGTGAGCTTCTCTTCACCTCCAGATTTTCGACCTCCTTGTCCTCAGACGGTACTTGGGTCCCGGTACATCCTGGTACTTCATTCACAGCCGCCAAATTTCAAGTTGCAACCAAGTCTCGCTGCCAAAACTCCAGGCTGCCCAAGAAATGCTTCATCTCAGATGGACAAAAATGGACAAAGATGGAGTCAATGTTTTTTTTCAGCATTTATGCCTGCATATTATCTATCAATGACATATAGCGGCACGATGTAGGGCAATGGTACTGAGCTGCTTCGGACTTTGGAACGATTCGCGCGTGGACATGTCTTTCACATCAGTGTGCCTTGATTAAACGCACACTCGCTGATTTTGAACAATGTTCTGTTCTAAGTTCAATATACTGAAGAAGCTGCTTGCCGTTGGCAGCCAATCAGCATACAGATCGCTTCGTCGTTCAACCTGTAGATCCAGTCGGCTCGTCAACCACAAACTACCCTGGAGGTCCTCACACGAGGCGCTAGCCGCTAGCAGTCCTGGCGCCCAAACTTGGCAGAAAATGAATGAAATCACGAAGTGACTTTTATTGATTTTCTATCCTGCTGTAGGTTTCCTCTTCGGCTTGAAGAAGGGAAATTCCACTAGCTGGTCTGGCCGGGGTGAAGTCTTCACGGTTCAATTCTTTGTGACCCTGCTTGTTCAGGTCCCATCAACTCGTCCTTTAGATAATCAGGTTTCCCAAAGTAATCGCCAAGATGACATGATGTGGAATTCAATCAAGTGGAAGTCCTCCACCACATGCCTCCTCTCTGGTCTACAATGCCGGGACTCCGACCATGGAGAAGCTAAACGCATCCAATCCTTGGCAGCACAAGCCAAGGATTGGGTCAACTGGTGGAAAAACTGAAGACAAAATGATGGATAATGGCTGAAAGGCCAAACTTTTTACATTGAGGCATCCAAGCATCTTCTGGCTTCAGTTTTTCGGCACATCTGTTCAAGCTGTCCACTGCACAGGTCTCTCCCTCCACGAGCGTATGCATCAAAGCAAATGGCCTTAGCCAGCGCCTGTCTTGCCTGTACTTGCCTGACCAGCAACAAAAGGCAAGCCTCAGAGATGAGGCTTGACAACTGGTCCAAGTTGTGACAAGCTCTCATATATATATATATATTTATATATACGTACATATGCATATATACATATCACCAAAGGAAAGAGAGGAGGGGGGATTTAAACAAAGTTTCAATCATGCCAAGTCGCGGGTGTGTCATGTCTGTTGAAAAGGCATCCTGGCAGCAAGTTTAATGGAAGGATCGCATCTTACAAAAGAAAGGTGTGCCATTCATTCCTCAATGTCTCCAAAACATACACTGCTTGTCAATGCGTGTGTGTTACATTTTGGAAGGGGTGGCTGCTACAATGTTTCATGATCCCCACGCGCAAGAGGGTCAGGGTGAGAGTCAGGTTTGTCCAATTTTCTTTCAAAATTGAATCCACCCACTTGCCCTTCAAAGCCCCTGCTTTGCCCAAGATCTAGGGTGCACAAATGCAATAAGGGTAATGCTACCAAGTTTGGAGAAAAATGCCAGTATGTAGCCCTCCCCATCCAAACAAATCAATTACAATACATGATATCCGGTGCGATTGTAATTTCCTCCTGGGATTACCTCCGAAAGATGTTTCCAGCGTTGTCGCCGCCCTGTGAATTCCAAACCTGGCCTGGTTGCTGATGAAAACATTTATCTTGCCACATCCTCACATCTATATATAATTATATATATATATTCATATGTAGTTATATATACATACCTCGTTGCTTGCAAGTAGTAGTTCATGAAATGGCTCTAGCGCCAGTAACACTCTTCCGTAGGGTTGTGTTACGATTTTGTCGAAGCCTACGACACCATCACTACACAATTAATGTCATCACAGGCACTGTCCATGAAAACTCACACAAGTCCAGTCCTTTGGGATAATGGCTTCCACACCGCCAAACTCCTCGAAATTAAGCCACTTGGTCGATCTCAAGGCACCTCTCAACCGGAACACCACCTGCAAAGGCAACTACACAGGGACAACTCTCGCGACCTTCAAAAAATGTCAGCTCTGAAAAAAAGAAACGGATGCCTTTTCTCTGATTTTTCTTGTCGTTTGCAAGGTCACCGCAAGCTCTGGCATCACCAAGCGAAAGGACAGCCTTGCTGGTTTTGGTGCTGTCCAGATTTGCAACATCGACCCACGATTTTTTGAAACAACGACCAATGGAAATTGGTGTGAAGCAATTTAATATGAGCCGGCAACAATGAAGGAGCAGTGGAGTGCACAAGTAACTGGAAAAAAAACACGCGTCTATAAACGTACCAATACTGCTGGCTTGGCACTTATGCTTCGCACTCTCTGCATGCCAGCCCGAGGAATCCAGAATTGCCTTAGAGTCATAATTGAATATCCCACAGCAAGTCAATCTTTTCAACATGAAAATTTCTCAAACGCTCAATCCTGCCAGTCGAAGCAGGTCCAAGCATCAAGATAGTCTATCCAACCATGATTGTTTAAACCAGCCTTTCGGGTGGCCTTAGTTCTCATCGATCACACCCTACTATATCCTGTACACAATCCGAGAAACGAAACAGGTGATGTGCACTGCACTTAGTTTACTGACACACTATGACAGGATTACATGCCCATCTACATACATCAGTCAACTGAGATATACTATGTTCTAGTGACACTGCATTGCAGTGCGCTGCATCATTCCCAAACATGACATCGTATCCTGACTGCCCCAAGCCCCCAGAAGGCAAGGTCCATCTCAACCACGCCAAGCTACCACCAAATTGGACTTGCCCATGCCTTCAATCATCTGATAGCAGCTAAGCACAAAGTATTTTAGGATGGGCTCAATGAATTCGCATTTAATCTTTTCAGGAATCAGCTTCTTCTCCTTTGCAGCCTGGGAGTTGCGAGCCAGTCTGAACGCAAAGGTTGTGGCCAAATACAAAAAACACCAACTTTTCCGGAGCCTGAACCAGTAATATGTATGTATACATATATCTAATATGTATATATATATTGTTTGAGCTTACAACACAGTAACATGTTACATGAAAGCCTTTGTGCACTCTGTGATACACAAACCATGTAGGAAGTAGGTCGGACTACTTTGAAGCACAATACGTTATTGTCGCTTCGCTTTGACCAACCAACATTAGGAAGGGCAAACCAGATTCGAAAGCTAGCACTGCTATGGTATAGCTATATTTCTGCTTTTGGCCAAGGCTCTCTCTCTGTCAGGTAGTAGGAATCCGGCAGTTCACCCAAGTTGATGTGCATTTGCACATAAAGGAAAGGCCTCGCCAAGGGACTATGTGTGAAAAGCCTTGTTGTTTTGGATGTGCTGTCCCTGAATTGCAGATGACTCTACGTCATTACGGCATGTCATGTCAATAGCACGCAACACGTGCAGCATGTATCCACATGTCAGATCTTTCCCAAATGACACATTATACATGCGTGCATACGCAATAATTCATCATTTGTCTCCAAAAAAGCCTCTGATCTAGTGGGATCATCTACTATGAATGAGAAATTAACCCTCCCTGAAACAGAAAAAGCTCCCGAAAATGGGCTTTTGTCTTCCCCAAAAAAGGAAACTAATAACTAGCATTCCAAGCATCCATTTTCAGGGGTAAACTCGCTGTTAGTTTTTGGGAGGGCAAACCTCATCGGCAAGATCTTAAACCTGCCTGACAGGTTCTTGTGGGGAACCAGAGGGCTGTGGTTCACACAGCATTGTAGGGATCCCAACCTCGGTCCGTACGCCATGTCTCTACAAGCGTATAAGATATGTATCTATAATACACTGCCATTAAGATCTATGTACGTACATCATTCTGCCAATTTTTTTTTCGTATGGTCCATGTTTATTTGTGGAAATTCATGACATTTTGTGCTTGCTCAAAAATCCAACTTCTTTTGCCACAAACAATCATGATATGATTCGCCAATCCGACTCTTCTCATACAAGTTGCCTTGTTCAAAAAGGCCACATATTTCATGAATTTTCTCTGCTCACCGCCTTGAGGCTGCCTAAGATGAGCGTCGGGCTGAGTCTATAGTCTATATGAATACATAGTTGGGAAAGGGAAGGGACGAAAACATCTGTTCCGGATGAGTTTTGGCATGTTTTTTGGCACGTTTTCCAAAGTTGTAGCCAGGTGACCACCAATTGCAGCCACTCTGCCCTGGCTCAAACCAATCACGAAGCCATGGGATGGTGAAACACCTGGAGCTTTAAAAGGCGGGGAAAAATCCAAGTCTTCCCAGTTTGTAGATCTGAACCGTTCACCAAAAGTAGAAGCTTGGAATGCACTTTTGCTGCCAGCATCATCAATGATACACTGAGAATTCTCCAATGATGTCTAGGCCATGATCATTTTGCACTTTGCAGCTTGAAGCTGGTGTAATTCATGCTCGATGAAACTGAAGAACTGAAATAATACAATACAGTACAGTACAATACGATACGATACGATACGCTACAATACAATATGATACATATGGTACATACGGCACATGCTGCAAGACAAAAGAACCCAAAAACCATGGATGAACTGTTCCAATATCTTGGCATCAACGATTGTCAGAACTCCGTTAGACAAAGTTCGTAGTATTAACATATGACAGCATAAGGTAGGAACCATGGAAACGAGACTGTCACACACCCAAATTATCCCTGCCTGCCACTGCTGCCACTGCGACCAGGGATTCGACACTGCAGCAACAATTTTGACAACATGACCACAGGTGATGAAACTGTGAGCATAAAGGTCAACAAGTCAGTCTTGATACATCATATGTTCATACTATATACACACAGCAAGGCATAGAGAGAGAGAGAGAGCGAGAGTCCTTACTCAAGAGCGTGCTGCTATAAGAACGGCACATGATTATTGCATGCGCAATGACAGCAGCATGATGTCTAGTTCCATCAAATGAGGACGTACGTCATATGTGCCTTCTCGAAGAATGCCCTGATCTCCTTCAACTTGTCTTCATCTCCTGCTGTCAGGCGTGAGCGGCCCCGATGAGCCTCTACCAGTTTGAAAAGCGACATGGCTCTTCAGAGTCAAGACGCTGTAAACTGATCTGCCAAGCGGCTTGAGGCTTATTCATGTTCATTCTGGGCCAAAACAGCAAAGAGAGCAGATGCGACAAACGCGCAAAAAGCAAGAACACCATGCATTGAAAGGTTCTTTTTCTATAGAAGTTATCGCAGTATGATCCCAACAATATGCGATTTGCAATGATACTGTATGATATCGTGTGAAACTATGATATACGACCTATATAGCCCACGACAATGTCAAAATTTCTGAGCTCCAGGCCCTTCTCTCCTCTGCCTTAGCCATGTCAATGGCCTGGGCAAGCAACACAAGTAGCTCACCCTGTATATTGCACCAAACAATCTCTTGCAGGCCTGGTCCGAGTAGTTCATGCCTTTATCCCAGGCCTGAAGGTGCCAGGTTTGTCTTCAGAGCGGGAAATGAAGATTTCCAACACTTGCATCACCAACAGTGAAGTCTTTGGAGAACACCAAAGGCTCCAGCCTGCATGAGGAACATCAATCTCAGTTGTCTGGCGCTGTGCATTGTCAGAGCCTGCCGGATCCTTAGTGCATAAGGGAGGCGGCATGAGATTCGATGTCATATGATGCGCATGTATACATATATACAATATATAAGTATACAAATATACTAGTATATAACAATTGTGCAATTTCTACATTTAGGTCTTGACACGTGCAATATGCATACATACATAAACATACATAAACAATGTATATCATTCATGCATAGATATACATGTGTGCGTGGGTCAGCATTCTTGGGTGACCTCACTCACCCTCAGAGCAGGCAACTCACGTGAACTCACCACGGTGGGTCTTGAGGAACCGCACGTGATGAAGTTTTTCAAGGATTTGGACATCTTCAGGCCTGACATTTGGACGTGGCGGTTCCAGAGCTGAGACAGACTAGGAGATACATCGGGATTTGCTTGGCTTTTGTAGTCTGGGCCATTCTTACCACACTATACTACACCACGGTTGATTTCAATTGATCTCAACCAATCCGACGTCTAGTAACGTTATCATGTACTCTGTTAAATCTCTCCGCACCATGCCTTCAATGTGCAAATGCCCAGCATGCCAAAAGTAGTTCACCCACTGGGAGCGTTGCAAATAAGCTTCCTGGGCGACACGTGGCTTTTCCGGATCCTTTTGCCTTCCTACAAGGTGTCTCCCCGATTTGATTGTCTGCTTCGTCGCTGCTTTAATCAATGAAACAAGATGCTGATTGGGCCATCTCATTGTCATGATGCCTGCGGGAGCAAGAAAAGGTGCTCTCAAGGTAGTCAGGCTGGGAAGCACTTCCATAGAACCAAAATCTGCCAAGTCACGGGAACTTGAGATCTTCACCTGTAAAGGCTCTCTGTGAGTTCTGTGGGGTAATAAGATTTAAGTATATTATATGCATAGGTCATAGATTATAATAAGGTTGAGAAGGCCTAGAGTCTTAGAAGTCTCTGCCTGCATAAGCATGATGCCATGCAGGACAGGAGAACATCATCTACACAAGTCAAAACTTTTCATGGAGATCCTCTGCCAGGATGGTGAGGTTTCAAGATCAGTCTTTTCATTTCCAGGAGCTGCACTTCAATCTGGTAAGAGGTGCAATATGTCAACATGTCATTAATTCATTTCTCATCTTCCAGATTTCCAATTTTGCTTCACCTCCTGCATGAATGTCCAGGCATGCACCATTCTTGTCGGTTGCCATGACAGAGCACTCGATGTGCCATCCTGGCTGAAATCCGAAATCAATCCCCAAGGATTTCCTGATTTTCTGTCAACACAGCCCCTGCGGCCTTTCAACCAACAAATTTTTCACCCAAAGAAAAAATTGAGGCAGGCAGGGCTTGCCTGGTCTGCCTGGTCCCCACTTACTGGGCCAAGCTGGCTCACCTGGCTTCGATTTCCTTGGAGCAATCGAAGCCCGGGTGAGTTGGATTTCCGGATTTCCGCTATTGCTGTTGTGCCGTTGCGAACGAGGGTCTTCCAGAGTGCGAAGTCGTTGGGACTTCTCTTCTCATCATCTGCCGCCAGAGCACCTTCACCTTCCTCCATCTCCTGGAAAAACAGGATGCAAAACAATGATCTTGGTTTGGTCTTGATTCGAAGGTCAAGGATTTTCTTCACCCAAGCCATGATCCAACTACTCTTTTTGTATCTTTCTTATTCATTTTATGCATCGGCAAGTGCGTTTCAATCACCACAATGTGTTTTTCATCCGTCGCCTTGGCTGTCGCATGGAGGTCAGGCACGAGCTTCCTGGAGGGTTTCATGAATGCTACCCTCAGCAGGACCCTCCCCTCCCCAAAGACTGCCATGCCTGTAATGGTAGCCTTGGCTACAGCTGCGGTTGGTAGCGCTTTAAAGGAAACACAGAACCGGACATGTATCGCTGCATGACTGTACCACACTTTTAAAACCTGCACTGATTGGAGCTCCGAAAATGATATGAGTAGTTTTGACCATTTGTTTCATAGCTTTGCTTACCAAGAAGTCAAGCAACCCAATTTCTGAAATGCGTCAATGTCAAAATACACCTCAGCTCCGAAAAGTCACCACTTGGAATGGCGAATGGACGAAGCTGCAGAGACTTCCCAGCATTCAAAGATCCTCAAAGTACAAACATATAGTCAAATATACAATATACATACCGCTTGAGTGTGCAGAGGATGGAGTAGGTGCAGCTACATAATATGGGTGGGCATCAGGCAACAGGGTCCAAACATCTTCAAACCTTTCCGAGGAGTGCTTCCAGGAGCCGAGGGGCGCTCCCTGAGGATTCATAGGCCACTCCTAACTCCTCCAGCCTTTCAATGAACTTTTGAACCCTGCCATCCATGTATTCTGTGATTCGAGTCCTCAGGAAACAGTGCAGTGTTGAATTTTTATGTTTAAAGGACTGTTCGTAGATGCAAGTCGGCAAGAAATTCGATGATTTGATGAATGTGGGCTGTCAAAAGCAAAAACATGGAAACCAACTAAGCCAACAGTCCCCGGCCAATCTGCCAAGAATCACAACATCAGGTTCAAGAACACCGAGAGCTTTCATGTCTTCGAAATACTCCTGGCAAGTCAGGTTGCAATCTGAAAGTGCTGGGACAAGCTAGAACCCTGGCTTTCTGCAATTCTGGAGGCAGCAACGTTTCAGTCTCCCCTTTGTTGATGGTTGCCCAATGTGTACGGCAGCATGCAGGGCTCCTTCTCAAAGTGCCGTCCATGCTGGTCGAAAATTGAGTGGTCCGTGATGGTGTGCCCTCGCTCCTTGTCCAAAGCATCCTGAGTTGAAATCTTGTTTTTTTCGTCCAGTGCTGCGACGTTCTGTTTTTTTCGTTGAAGGTACGCAGCAAAAATCATTGCCTTTCATGTGTAACACTATATTGTTTCTGCATTCTGCACATCAACGTTCATCATACGTATACCTCGATCTTCATACTTTTAAGTCTTACTAGCAATGTGCACCTTCGAATGCTCCCTATTAAGGTCCCACAAAGACTCTGCATCTGGTCGCACGACTATTCTAGACTATCAGTTGTGACATGCCCCCTGCATAATGCAACAGGTGATAAGATGGTCATACGACAAAAGTGAGTTCAAACCATAGACCATCTAACGACAAATAGATGCAATAATTCCAGGTCATGGTCACTGCGTGTGTTGTATTAGTGTATAATCATAATGCAGTAACAACGCAACACTAAATTGATCTTGGCCGGAAGTCCATCAGCACTTCGCGCGCTGCGGCAAGGACCTTTTCGCTGCTACCACTTTTGATTGCTTCCTGCGTGCCAAAACGATGATTCATCACATCTCCCTGATCCAAACCTATGGACCTATGTGCTTTCTTCTTCCAGTGCTCCTCAACATTGGCCGACAACTCAGAGTGCTGTTTCAGCTTGAGATTGTGCTCCTCAATCAAGGTCTCATACTCCTGCAAAGGAAGACAAGCTCAAAAACATCGCTGCTCAGCCTCACGAATCTTCCGGCCTGTTGAGCTCTGGAATTCCCATCTTTGGGCTTTTCTGGCGCTTTGGCCTCCAACTTACCTTTCTTCTTTGTGAGCGCCTAGGTGGATCGCGAACTTCCACATGAATATTTTTTTTTGGGCTCTCAAATGACGGGCTTAGTGGGTTGTATTAATATATATATATATATATATGTCCGGAAGGGTGTACTGTGTGTATGTATATAATAAATATATATGTATACAATGTACATATCGCCATGTGGCAATATGTGGCATATAGCATGTAGCAAGCTAAGTTTCCGCAAAATGTGTAACATGTTTCTCTTCTTCATTGCTCTGCAACGATCTCATCAAACCTGCAAAATTGCTTGAGGAACCTCGTTGACCTTCTTGCTCAAGTCTGGCAAGGACATGCTTGAAGCTTCCTGAAGCAGTACACACAGAAAAGAAAAGAGAAGCTCACAGTAGTGTCCAGGCCACTTTTTTTAATACTTGTTTTTGCGCAAAATGTTCACCATGTCATGTGTGGATCTAGTTTTTTTTTCTGTGGTTCGCCTCGCAGAACATGCTGAAAAGCTTGTTCTGTCTTGCTCGCAAGATGATCTTGTCATCAATGTCAGTGATATTGATCCTTCGAAGGCCAGGGCAAGCAAGCAAACAGAATCCTCAAAGTTCCTCAGCTACCTAGGATGAGACCGATTTGGATCTCTTTGGTGCAGACTAGCATCTGGTACTTCACATCGAAGTTGAGGTAGTTCACCATGATTCTTCGCCTATCTTCCAAACAAGTAAAGCGCGCAAAGCACTCCAAGCACAAGAGCTATAAAAGTAATATTGCAAGTGTCATCTTCAATTGGGCCACAGCTCTATATTGCAAGGCCAAGTCGCAAAATGTCAAAAGTCAGGTATGCACGGGCATGACCCATGTGCGCAACGTCATAGACAGTCGGGCCGCACGTGTACCATGTCACTTTCTTGCCCTGGGAAGAATCCAAATTGACTCAAAGCTCTGCAAAAGGCTTGATGGAATATAAACACACAATGTCGCATAGTTCTTAGATGTTCTAACATAGTTCTGACGGCTTGCGTAACCCAATGATGTCTATCGTATGTCTATGCAGATTTGTGGCAAGTGATTTTGGTAGCATGTGTTAAATCATCTTCAATCCAGGGTTGGAAACGATTTTCATTGCCCTTTATAGGAGCCAAGGTACTTCCAGTGGCTTGAATTGCTCCTTTTCACCCGTCAGGCTGTTGATGACCTGCAGGTTGAAATACTTCGTTCAGAATCCATGACTCGAGCGGTGAAATCGAAGAACGAAGACGTTCCGCTTTGGCAAATGCAGTTTTAACTTATAAAGTCTTCCAAATCGCTGTTTGCATTCAGCTATACCTCCTCTGTAGCCACATCCAATCTCAAACAAGCTCTGTTGAATGTGCACAGCCTGCCTGCAGGCCTACATCATGTCCAGCCTCAGAAGTGAAAGCACAACAAATCCTCTCACGCACTAGACGAATCAACACTGAATTTGAAATCAAGAGGCGCTTGGTGCCAACCACGGCGGATGGTTTCCACGGGTGACTACCCTGGAAAAGGTTCAGGGCTGTGACATGCAGTCATCCGTCAAATGAGATCTCAGGCACATTTCCGCAAGCCAGAAACCCATTTGAATGCTCGGTATACAACGGTCAGGCGGTGTGATTCATTGCTAATGACATTAGGGGCATCATGTACAGGGTATCAATCAATTTAGATGGTAATACACAGAAGGAACTCCGCTGTTCAAATATCAAAAAAAGAGGGCCTACCTTAAAACCCTGGATCCAATGCCACAGCAGTTTATTTGATCTGATTCACGCCCGTTGCCAATGTCGAAGCATTCTCGGAAGCCCAGCCTATCATAGCCTTTTCCCAGCAAGTCTTTGCCAAAATCACTCGGAGCAACTCCATTTGCTCCGTTGACTCCATTGACTCCATTGACTGCGGTCGCTGACTTTTTTGGACTCTTTGCCTGATCCACTTTTGCCAGAGTTCAACTGCCGTTCTAGAGGCAAACATGGAACAGTGCTAGGAAATTGTTGCAAGAACCACCCCCCAAAAAAAAACATATCTCATCACCTGAATGATGAGGAACTTATGATTGACTTGTGAAGAATTTTGGCCACGCAACTGGAGATGAAGGTGCTGGAGGTATTGTAGCGCTGGAGTAGGGTTGGCTCATTCCCCTGACGCCACGGCAGCCAGGCAATGGATTTTGTTTGGGCAAAGGAAGGCCTTCCACCTTTAAGGATACTACTTTGGAGGAAGATGTTGAAACCGTCCAATTGTAGGGGCCCACGAGTCGGCTGTTAGGGAAAGCTTATGGAAACATGTTCTCTACAACTCTTCAGGGAAGTGTCCCAACGACCTGGAGACACTGATGGCAGGAGATGTTCGCACTTCCAACCCGAGCTCTTTCAGGTAGGCCGCGTCCATGGCAAGACGGCAGAGAGCCCGTATCCTGCAAGTAAATCAAGCTGTAAGGACGTGTCTTCTTGAGGTAGATTTCCTCAAAAAAAACAACATCACACATTGAGGGTTCTGATGCTATTAGAAAGGCTTGGCCGTACAATTTGTGGCCGGAGGGAAATGTTTCGAAAGTGCTCAAGCCTCAAGCACATCTAAGGTCCATGTAATGCCCATCTGCTCCGAAAGTTTTGCATCTTATCGATACGACACCAGCATCTCCTTGACCAAAATTCCAGACGGTCGATGCCGTCCAATCCGCCGGATGTGGAGGAAGTGGTGGGAAAGTCAGGACAGGATGTAAGCTAATCAAATGTACCCAAACACTGAATCATGAATGATGAGCTATACACTGTTTCTCTGCAAAGCTAGTGCAGTAATCAAAGGCAGCATATGGCCTGACAGTTTGGTGTTCTAAAGCCAAAGCGACGGCATGTCCAGCAAAGTTGAAGTGGGTCAATACCAAGAGCAAGGTTCAAATGAAGTGCTCTCAGTTTATATGGGAAAAGCGCGGGCCAGCAAAAACACAATACATCACACATGCTCAGTGCTACTGCAACAAGGTTTTTCATTGAAATTCCTCAGTAGTGAGAAACCCTAGCGAGAAACACAGCATCACCCCCGTCCCTCAGGCGGCACCTCACTCTACCACTTTGCAGCAGCCAAGCAAGACTGCATGGTTTCAGGGTCAATTACATCACAGCGGGTGTGGCATACCCAATCGATAATCACGGCATGGACTCACGCATCTGTATGCATTTTTCCTATTGCCCTGTCCTTGGCCAAAGCACCTTATGTGGCGGGAAGATGCAAAGGTTCATAACTTACAACTTATTTGCATTGACCTGGCAACACCCCACTTTTCATGCAAAATCTGTGATGGAAATCGAAGTTATTCATGTACCCTCTGGTAAACTAACATAGCAAGGGAATATCACCATTTTTGATAGGAAATACTGTTACATCTTCAAACTGTCCATTTTCCATTGCTATGTTAGTTTACCAGGGTGTATATAGTCAGCTATGCATTGTTCATCCAAAACAATGCAAAGCAATGGGATACTTTTGAGCTCCACGCTGCCCATAGTGAAGCTCCAATGACCTCGCAGAAAGAGCAGCAGGGTAAGTCTGCATTTCTGGCTTTTACCATCTGTTGCCTTCTTGTGCAACTGATGGAATGCAACCCCTTCAAAAAGATTTCAAATCTCAATTCTTGTCCGAATCTGTGGGCATACCTGGGCCCAGAGGTTGATATCTCGCCCCAAACCCCTCCTCAGGATTCGACGAGACACAGAGCACCAGGCGATCGAAAGGCCATGTGCTGCAAATGTCACCGAACAGGATACCACCAAACTTTTAGTATGAATTACCAAGTTCTCGCAGTACAGTATCAGTATAAGCATATGTTGTGAAGTACGTACAGGAACCTTTAGTTGCCGATGTTTACTGAATACCGATTGCACTTAAAATGGGGATCTGATAGCACCAGTTGATTTTGTACTTTGACACCGGACCTGTAAAGTATTCATGAATCGTTCATCATATTTCAATTGCTCCAGCCTAAATGGCAAAAATAGAAAGCTGTCAATTTGGTGTCATGCCTCTGTCTCGAAGTCTAAACTTTATCCTCCTGGGAACGAGTCCATATCCCCTACCAGCTGGCAATTTGAGTCGATGAGTTTGTCCTATTTTACCAGCGAGGGTAACGCAAAAAAAGGCAAAACGAAATTCTGTTCCTAGTAATGGTTGGGCAAATGTCGTTAGAGTCCGGGATGGAGTCCTCTCTGCGTTGCACGCCCTTTTTTTTGTCTCCCACTGCCAGAAAAGTGTTCGAGCCCATAATTTTGACCCAAACCTATGATGGCTAACGGCCACCTCAAACCTGCATACAACGTTTCCGATTCCATCATCCATCCACCAGAAATATTGACGAGGTTGGAGCCAGCCTTTTTCGGGGGTGGATCTTTGAAAACTGTGACACTAGGTGTTCTGTTCAGGATTTGCTGACTCCCTCCCAGGCCACTCTCAGAGCTTCCCAAGCCTGCCAATCTTCAAACCAAAAATCAAATGATCACAAATCTTCTGGGAAAAGTTGATGCTCTTTTTTACGTCATGTCAGCTGGGATCATGCTTTTGTGCCACCTCCGCTGGGAGCAGGACAGTGACCTTATACTGCATACTGGCATGCCGCATGACCGCACGTTTTCACCACTGTCCTGTGGCTCCAGTGGCTTGATTTTCGTTGAGTTTGTGGCGCTAGTACCCAGCAGCAAAGTTGCAGCAATCTGCCCTTAGATCACGCCAGAGAAACGCTGCGGGGGAAGGATGTGAGTGATGGCTAGTTACACCTCTGTGCAGGAATTACTTGTAGATCCATCCCTTCCAAACTCCCAGATGAGAGGCAATGGAGTTTAAGGGCAAGTGTTCCAAATGAAAATCCAAAGGCGAAACTGACGAAACTGCTGTAAGAAAAGACTGCAGCATAGTGTCTCTCAAAGCCAACAGGTGTGACGTTGTCCTGCAAGTATTTCAAAAATCACGTTGTGTCGGCGGTGTGAAGCTTCTGCCAATCACCCCTCTTGCTTCATATGTTCCTTTGACACAAAAGCCAAAGGCATGCTTTGGTGCAAAGAGTACGCTCACTACATAGGCTAGTGATCTTGGCAAATCATCCGCTGTCACATGCAAATGACAGCTGCACCTGCGGTGGCATAACCTCACGGAACAAACATTGACATCGCCGGAAGAATGCAAAATGTATGGGGAAGACAGGTGAAAAACTCTACATACAAAACCGCCAGAAAAGTATGCCATTTTCTGTGATACTTGGCTTCAAAAAAACTCAGGACCAAACCTCCTCGGCGCGACGACCGAAAAGCAGCTGGATCATGAAAATCTGAGTGGCCGCGGCAGCACCATTGAATACTAATACTCATCATAAAACCAATGAGATCCTTTGAGAATCATGGCAAGGTTACACTCCAATGCAAGTAAAACTGCCAAAAAAACAAAAACAAAATCCGGAAATCTTTAAAATTGATGTACTAAATGACTAAATGTATTGTAAATCTCTGGTAGTTTCGGAATTTTTATTGCGCGTTTTCTTTTTCGAACTTCGCTAAGTCTCCCGGACCAAGATCACCTCACTGGCGAAGGTGCCACGAAGATCATCCCGACCCACCTCGAGGCAAAGTGCCGTTAGACCTTGGAGCACCATCGGACCACTGGGACCGGCAAAAAAAAACATCTTCCCATCGGAGCCGTACCTTAAAGTCATGGTTGGGGGGGGGGTCAAAGTTCACCTGCACTAAATTGCCATCATTTGAGGCTCCAAAGTAAAAAATTAGCCCCTGCAAACAGATGCAAAACGTATCCTTCCAAAAAAAAATCAAGTGGAAGGGATTGCACCGGGCACATTGATTTTTTGTACTGTACCACGTCATTCTGTGCATCTTAAAGCCTTGCGTGCTGGTCGCAAGGCTTACTGTCAAAGCAATGGTATCGGAGAGAGTCACGGGGCTCTGCAGGTACAGCTGAAAACAAGCCCAGCCGCCCAGGCGAGTCACTTCCTATGCAAAAGCCCTGCGAGCAAAATAAGGAAATGAATGAAAAAAACATACAGCAATTCAATTCCATCAAATTAGACGTGGAATCGATATGATTCAATCATTGACATGGAAAATTGCGATAGAGAGATGAAAACAGAGTCTCTCTGTTGTTGCTCCAAGCCATTATTCCTGGTGTTGCCCTGCAAGGTAGACACACACCTTCTACAGGCTGAGGAAGCTGCTCAAGAACTCGAGAAAGTTGGCACTTGACACACCAAAGGCAGCACGCCTCATTTCAATGTGTTAGGGTGGTGTTGTTGGTCCCATAGGATTCCGTGCCAAGATTAAGAAGAATTACAGGACCCCACCATCGGACGAATCCAATTAAAAACAAATGTGGGCATTCGAATCCAATGCTCGCGTCGCATCCTTGAGTGCAATAAGATGCCCATGCTGCACCCAATAAACACCATATGTTCAAAGACATGCCAAGGTCTGAAGACCATGAACCTACCGGGTATCACAGTCACAATACCCCTAAGGAGCCAGACGCAATCTGATGCCCATCGAAACCTGCGACCTTGGCAAGTCACATCAACCACGGCTACCAGGACAATGCACCGGCACCCATCTGAGCTTCCATGCTGGTAACAAGCTTGCAGCAGCCGCAGTCAAGCCCAAAGACCCACCTCAGCCAAAGGACGGCAAAGGTATGTACATGTATACATATATATATATATATATATAAACTTATACATGTATTATTACTATCAAATCTTATCAGACTCTATCATCATTAAATCAATCTGTTATCTATCTACCACACTTGTGAAAACAAACTTGCCCCCTGTCCGAGGATGTCTGGATCTACATGAGATATACCTATGTAAATGCATTGAAACATCATGGCTCCAACAGATTGCTTGGATACACTTTCAGGTGCCCCTGGCCGTAGTCTCTGGCGTCACCGCTGCTGCTTTAGCTTTTCACTTTTGACAGGGTCGCTGCATGCTAACTGACCCCTGCAGCCGCAGCCCCTAATGGCACTGATGCCGATGTTTCCCCACACAAATGGCTCCAAACATGTCACTCCACGCCATGCCGGCATTCACATGGCCATAATCAGATTCGCCCCTTTGCTGCAAGCAGGATCCAGGTGGCCACAGCTCCCTCAGGGTGAAGCACCACTCGACAGCGCACAGCAAAGGAAGCTCGTGGTTTCGCTAAAATCTCCTGCACTGTGCTTCGTTGACTCAAGGCTGGCCAAAACAAGGAGACACGCAAGTGATTGAACTGCACCGGGCTGGCCCGCAGCACTTCACCAGGAGCACAAATGCGTGTAGCCAGCGTTTCAAAGCTAGAAGCTTGTTGCATACCCCTCCGTTCGCTTTCAAGATTGACCAAAGCAACGTGGAGCAACTGCGCCAAATGTCTGTCCACAATGGTGGTACTCCCTGAAGCTTCGCGGTGGCTTCGAATGGCAGTAAGCAATCTATCCTCAATCACCTCTTCCAGGGTCTCAACATTCCACGAGGGGCTCCATCTGTGAAGCAGGAGATCTGCAAAGCCCGGACACCTTCGGCACGGATATATACGAAGAACATCCAACATCTCCTCATCCATTGGAGCCCACAGCCAGCTTCGATGATCGCTAAAATCAAAGGACACTTGCGACAACTCGTCATTGTGAGACACCAAAATACGGCGGTGGTTGAAGACAGTATCCACGGAAGAAATGGACTTCAAATATCTCGGATCATCTGCTGAAAAGCGTGATGCACTAGTAGGATCCCAAAAAGTCACCCGAGACAACGAGGATGCATCGCCATTCTCTCGCACCAAGACCCAGGCATGAGGCTGTCCTTTGTCGTCAGTGCCCAAGCAACACCAAGCATCCAGCGAATACCCAAGCAACAATGAGCACAGGAGCAAGGCACGCTCCTCCGCACTGCACCGACCTTTGGCCCACATGGCCAGAAAGCTATGCCACCGAGGCTCGGCGGAAGAAGCTTCCTTACTGTTGACCTGTTCAGTAGCCATCAGGGCCACGAAGCGCAAGGCATGGCCAGGCCCATCCAAGTGGCGTCCGGCATGCAAGGGCACCACGAAACTGGTCAGTGGCAAGAACAAACAGCTCTCAGTTTGTGCGAAGATGCGGATGCATCGAGAGGGGTACAGCGAGTGATGCTCCGCCCACCAACGGTCCAAGTCTTCGAAGCAGCGCCGCATTACTTCTGCACGTTGCTGTTCTTCTGCTCGGATTTGTGCTGCCACAGCCATCTGTGGTATGGGCTCTGCAGTGCCCAGTGGCTTCAATTCCAGCTCAGCATGCAACACACCCACGGAAAGCTTGTGTCGCCTACCAACACCTTGAAGTTCCACCGTCATCTTCAAGGGCCCACTTGTGCTCAAACAATGCCGCCACTCTAGGTAGTGGCTCGAAATTAATGTGCCTGAGCCAGGATCCCAGGGAGGTTCCTCCCCACTGCCACCTCCTCCAGAACAGACCAGCACGAGGTGAACAGGTGGCAAATGCTGCAACAGCCCATTCCGGGACCCAACCAATGGCAGCTTCACATGAAACGTCTCATCGAAGCGTGGTGCCACAGCAGCTGGCACTTGGCGACTCTTGAAACGCTGGGATTCAAAGGCAATGTGCCAAGCCAATTCACGGCCTGCAGCTTCGGACTCTTCGAGATAATCCAAGAAAGCCTGACCTTCCAACAAGCGAAGGCAAAGCTGCCAACCCCCCGTTCCACTCTCCTCTCTGGGGCGCAGATGTGGCACCTCTTCAGGGGGTGGAGCTGCAACCACCTTTGAATCCTGGGGTTTCTGCAAGTTGCTGTCTAGGTATCCGTAGATCTCTTCAACAACCCCTCGCTCCTCAAGAGCTCTCAAGAGTGCTGCTGGATCTTCTGATAGTTCTGGCTTCTCTTCCAGGAGCTGCGCTACAGCTGGGCTGCCACGCAACTTATCACGAATCAAAGATTTCAAAGCATCCATGGCTCATGTTGAACGGATGCTGGACCTGGTCTTGTACCATCTTAGATTCACATTGAATACCATGACCTTAGCAGGGCTCTCTTGAGACTTATTTGCGAGTCATGTTCGTTGCACCTACATGCATGCACCTACCTAAATAGAGCTTGCTCAAACTTTAGGGTGCTCTACCTTTTTCGTACTAGCCCTGAACACCCCACCTGTGAGCCGAGCAGAAAGCACCCTTATTCAAAGGAGAAGGGAGAGGACTCTGATCAGTAACGCGATTTTGGCAAATCTTCCATTGATAAAGGTTTATCTGAAGTGAATTATGCAGTTTGACCGTGCATATGCCATGCTTCATCAGGTTCAAAAGTCAACATAGCCATGCTTTGCTGTGCTTGCGCTTGTCAGCTTTCACACATCAAAGGAAACATCTTGGCAACTGCTCATTGCCAAGCGGCCCAGAAGAAAAGCGTCCAGGGGAACCAAAGGCATCTGGCGGGGTAGAGGTTACAACCACAGGTTCAGACCACTCCAGCAAAACCATGTCACTCTTTCATCCAGATTGGAATCCCTGTGTTTTTTGGGAGGACATCATCAACGATACAATCATGCATCACTCAGTAGACCTGCATCACTCAGGGATGGTCCCTGCACCCTGCACCGGGCAACCGATCACTGTGTATATTATATTAGTTTACATGCCATAGTCATCTTGCAAACAACATGCCAATACACAACCATGAATCACATACAGTAATATGATTATTTCTCGATATGCATGAACCATTCATGAACAAAGATTAGACCATACACGATAGAGTACATGTTCGTGTCGGACGGTGAGTTTTTTGTTTGTGCGATTCCCTCAGCACGACCAATTGGCCAGCAGGACTGCTTTCAAAGCCTTGGCTGCTGGACGGAGGACAAGGAGAAATATAAACTTCATGAAAGTTCCAAGGCTTGGTGGAAAACAATGGCCAAACATTTTTAATGATGTGTTTTCAATGCATCTGGTGTCTTGGGAAGAACAACTTCAGAAGAATTTGACGAATCCCTTCAGATGATTCCAGATCTGCTGGCCCGCTCCTTTTTTTTCCAGTCCGGACAGCCAACTCGTTCAGCCTCGCGCTGGCCTTTAGTCCAAGAATCTGGGAAGTGCCATCAGTGCCTTGATGAATTTTTGGATGAAGTTCTATTGCTGCCAACCATACTACTGATGCCGCAAACTATCAAGTGTCCCAGAGGAAAACTATATGCATTTAAGGCTTGAAGCTTGTCTTTTCATGTAAGCTATGTTATCAAATGCCTGATATACTTCCAAAGGCCCAGCCTTGCATCATCAATTGGTCATAGAGCTCATCGGCATGAAGCAAGAATTGGTACTGGTCCTGGGCGATTCAAGACATGACCCTGAAACTCTCAATCTGTGTGTAAACAGCCGCCGCGCATACGCATGTTTGTGCGCCTTTAATTTATATAATGCCCGCTCAATATATCTAGAAATCTGATGCCAGTGTGGGCCACCTAAATGTTCCACTGTGAGGGCGCACATGTGACAAGTTTGCTATCATCAGGGTCAATCTCATTGAATTGATGCTGAACCTTTTGCCGAAGGCCTAAGGCCCAAGTCTACCACTCTGGTCTGGGACCAGACGTGGAGCATGGACATTACGTCCTCCGATCGCTACTTACCAAGCAAAACTGCAACCATGGCACCTGATGCACAAGCGAATCCAGGTGCTCCTGCACAGCGTGTTGCGCAGCTCTCTCTTTCTCTCTATGCTGTAATCTGTGTGAATCACCTTCAAACCTAGGATACAAGGTAAAATAAGCAACTATGCCTGTTGCAATGCTTGGCAACCACAGACTCTGGTAAAGTGAAACAATCCTTACCTCTGGGGATTAAAGCACCGTACCCATCCCTGTGCTGGTACCTTCGCTTCACGCACTTTCTCCGGAGCTGTTTGGTACTTCTTTGACTGTCTACCGGCCACACGGGCCCTTGCCAACAAGGCCTGCCACCAACATGGGACCATATTGATTATGAAGGATCTACTTTGTCAACAGCCTGACTTTTTGCTACTTAAAGATACTATATAAGGGACGTGAAGAAACGAAGTGCTTGCATCAAACATTTGGCTTTTGCCACATCACGAGCCTCCATTGTTGCGCCAAACAGGGGTGGCTGAAGGCCCTGCAGAAAGTGCGAGTCACCCAGGAGGCAGATTGACAACACAGCGGCAATGAATTTGCCATGCTCATGCTTTTGTGACGGTCTGCTAGCCATGCCCAAGAGAACAAAAAAGAAATTCAAATCACATCACATCACACACAACAAGGGGAGGGATGCATTTGTAATTTCACCCAACTCAGGCCTTTGAGCATCGACAACTTGTCCCATTTCACCAACCCATGGGTTTCCCCCACAATGGCCGCCTCCAACCAAAAGGAGACCAGGCAACGTACGGATGCATCGAAATCATTGGAGAAGTGGGACAGGGAAAGCGAGAGCGCATGCGACCCTCGCCACAACCTGGTAGTGGAGCATTTTTAAGAAAACTCGATTGGAATTTAGAAAAGTATGCACCTTAGAAAACTGGTCTCTCCTTTCTTTTCGCCCTACCTTTTCAAAGACTGATTTGAATTCCCTGCCCATGGATGCCAACGGGACAAATCTGCTGACTTCAGGAGACTTCATGTTGTACATCATCTTCAGGATCTCCCAGCGTGCACGTTTTATTTCAATCTCGATGCCATCCTTCATGGAGCTCATTTGCAGCAGGCTTTGGTACCTCGGCAGGGATTGAGCATGTTCAGCCCCCTACTCCAGGTAAGGGATGTGCTAGAATGCCTGCATGTTGCTCAAGCACAACCTCTTTCAGACAAGCAACGAACAGTTGAAGTTGCAAGCAGAGAAGATGCTCCTGGAATCGTTATCTTGGGCCGGATCCAAGACTGACAACATGGAAAATCCGGAGCCGCCCAAGTCATGCGTAATACATGAAGATTGTGCAAGCATCATGGTCTATTACTTGGTTCTCCAAAGGGGGAAAATGACGACCTTCGGGTAATATATGCACTGGCAGGGTCGGATGATCAGTTCTGTCCACCCTTTGCCCCTGCAAAGGATACTAAGAAAAAGTTTTAAAAATGCTAGGGCAAGATTGAGAGAGGAAGAAAAACAAAGCATCAGCTGTATCAAGCTTAACTCGTCAAGAAAGCAAGAGTGAATAGGCAATAGGAAGACAAACGACAGACATTGAACACAGGCGTTACTGACTTTACCCCATCGATGAAATTTAAGACGAAAACGATAAACAACCTGACATCCTCTCCGATGTTCGCCAGAGGTGGGACTAGACCTGTCAATATGAGAGTCAATTAAATCATTCAAACACTCTCACGAAGAACAACCACTAAACAATATACGAAAAGCCTTCATTTGCAAAAGTGACGATGTCTTTAAAGCTGGATTCCATGTTAATGTGAGGCAACGCCACACATTTGATGCCATTCGAATTCCAAAAGGTCATTGAAGTAAAAAACGATGGAGAAGACAATGATATAACTTTAACTTTGAAGTAGATGACGGACTAAGGGACATGACTGGCAGATTCATCTGGAAGACGATAGCCAGAGCGTGGAACTGCGCAAGAAGCGTGAAAGAAACAACAAGAGAAAGAGAGAGAGAGAGAGAGAGTCCTTCAACTTTTAAAAACATATCTTTACCTACCGTCATCAAATATCAATCACCCTTTTTTTCATAACAAGTCCCAGTCCTTTCTTTTAAGGAACATCTTCATGTTGAAAATAACTATCTTTACTTCAATCACCTGTTGCAATAATACAGAAAGAGTCTTTTCTTAGGGGGGAGAAGCTCCAAGACAATGCTTTCCTATACTAACGGTTTTTCATACAGAGCCCTTTCTCTAAAGGAAGCCTTCAATATTTTTAGAAGCAACCCCTTCCCATGGTCAACACGATTTAATAAACTTTCTTTGAAGATGCGTTCGTCCTTTGCAATCACCCGTTTTGATACAAGGTCCTTCCCTCAAAGTTTGAAGAACACCTTCTTGTTTAAAGAACTCCTCTTGGTCTTCGTGTCTTATTTTGCCTTCGTATTAGCATCTTCAAATTGTGCTTTCGTCTCCAGCTTGAAAAGTGACCCCCAGCAACTGCAACTATCATTGTACATTAAGCTGAAAACGGACAAAGAACACAATACAACAAGGAATACAAAGAACGATTCAGAAAACTGACTCTAGCACAAATGGAGTTCCATATTGGATTGGAAAAGCAAAGAAGTTTGATAGATACTACAGTCAGCTGATAACAGAAGTTCAAGAAGAACTTCAAAGAAAGGGACATGTGCGCATTGCAAGAGTTGCCTTGAACACCGAAGAGGATAGAGACAGAAACATCCAGAAAAGCAATAGATTTGTCTGAAGCAATTTCAGTATCCATGTAAGCTTGGCAGTCTCGTTCGAAAGAAGAGACTGCTAATATAAGATGAATAATTCCTCTTAAAACATCTTAAATTAGCAATGATTGCAAACTGACTGATAGGAATTGTGGTCCATAGTGATGAAATATCCGGGGCAGAAATCCTGAGTACCAATCTTACAACAAACCACAACAAACCCCTCCACTACTCTGGCTCTTGTTTTCCCACCGCGCGCAAGAACGAAACACTCGCAAGAAGCTTCAACTGGGAGAGTCATCTGGCAATCACAAGATCAGCGCAGGAAATGAAGGACGACGGGCAGAGACTGCCCGCACTTGTACATCTATTGCAATCTGCTTCTGGTGCATCTCTTGGTCCAATGGCTCTTTCACTTCCATTTCTTGAAGCCCAGCCCGAGTCACCTGCGACGGTATTCGTGTGCTGCACCTACAGAAGTCCCTTGACCAAAGGAGAGACCCTTGGGCTTGTCCGCATTCAGCACCATTTCACAGAGAGGGGCTGCCTGACGTACCATGTATCTCAAGCAACAGCGGCTTGTTGGCAGAAGCTGCTTACCATGGCAGGCACAATGCACTCATATGGCTCTGCCATTAAGCTGCTGGAATTTCCATGAATATATTTCTCCAGGGCTCCAAACACACGGTTGAACATGACGTCACCGTGCCTGGGGTGAAAATGCAAAAGCAGAAAAGCGTGACAAAAAAAGAAGCACCAAAGACTCAATGAGTGTTCATTTTCGACAAGCGACCCCATTTCTAGATTTAGGATTGATTTAGGTACAAAATCTTCGTAAATCTTGCGCATCTTCAATCTGAGTGCCCCCACATCTCAGGCAAACGCCGCGCAGTAGCAAGCATCCGCACCTCCTCCAACCATGCCCTGCCCAGGTTCGCCGCAGGGCTGATACAGCCGTTGATTCCTTCATGACTTGGTGTCACCTGGTCACGTGCGAAGAACCTCGGTATCGGCATGCTGGCCACATGCTTAAACAACCAATGGAGGAACTGGAACTCGCGGTTTTTTTGCCCATACAATCCTTCAACCTATACACACGTTCAGGTTCAAGAAGTATCTGCCTACCAAAATCTGATACTAGCTACTGACCGCAGGTTTGAAGGAATTCTTCACTGTGACACAGCACTCCAGATTATTGGATCAAGGAGTCAAGGAGCAAAAAGAAGTCTGTCAAGATCTGTGCTAAATGAAGATCTCGATATGACTGTCGCTGCCAGCTGTATTGTTGATCCACTGCCTGTAGGAAAAAAAACAGCACTTCACTTCATCTTTGCTGCAATGCTGCTAGTCAGCTAGGCCAAGACATGCCAAGACTACTGCGTTTCTCGGAATCTTCGAAAAAACAGGTTTCGTCCAAATGACTTGATGCCTTGGGCCAACATCTCATGACACCCCCAGCACCAGTGGCCTCCTGTAGTGCTCGTAAATCTCCAAGCCACTGACGAAACGCTTCCTCAAGAGCTTCTGCTCCTGCGGCTCGAGCCTGGTGGCTGATGAGTGCTGCCATGGCTGGCTTGGTGATGTCCTCAGTGCTGCCATGGCCAGTGAATTCTTAAGACTTAAGACCTACAAAGGTCACCTTTCTGCCACAATTCAGCCACAGTTGGTGCATCCAGGCATCTGTTTTCCAGCAGGGAGATGGTGCCTGTAGGAGTTCGGCCACAGAAACAAATCAGTGCCTCGTACCCTAAACGAATCATTTTTCAATGGATGTTTGGTGAAGCACCCGTTTGTCATCCAATGATTTGGAGTCATCCCCTATATCCCCAACCATTTTACAGTGGATGTTTCGGGTACCAGTCCTAAAAGCTCCAGCCTCTGCAAATCGCGGTAAGGCCTTTCAAGGGAAGCAGGGGAGCAAGCACTGGCAGTATATATTTGTGTATATGTATATATATATATACACACCTGTTTTCGGATTACATGAATGAAATGACTTTGAAACGAAACGAAACGAAATTCAATGAATTTGAATGAATGAATCATATTCAACAAAGGAATCAATAAATTCTAAGCAGGTCAGCCAATTGAACAAGTGAACAGCACCTGCAATGGCCAGCTAAGATCTGAAGCTCCCAAAGTCCAATTGCTGCCACGCACACCCCTGTGCAACACCAAGACCTGTTATGTAATAACTGCTGGAAATGGTCACATGGGTGGAACCCCAGGAATCAGTATCAGCTTTTTTGGTCGGAATTTAAATGGATTCAATGAACAATATTACTTCCCAAACCTGGAAAAATGATTTCATTATTATATACCATCATGGTACAAGTGTGCTGGACGGCGGACACTAGCAAATGATAACAATCATAGGCAGTGGTGTCGTTTCGTGATCGCACCTTGAAGGATGACCAAGCATCTTCATTGGAATGCCGATACCAAGCATGGAGGCCAATGGTACGTGGCCCACCAGCACGCTCCAAGAGGCTTGCCACCGGCCGAGGCAGCCACTGGTCAAAGGCCAACCTCACTTGAAGACTTTGAGGGGGGAACTGCTTGAGTTTGTTGACATACTGTTGATGGACAAAATCCTGCACCACCAAGGATGATGATTCTCCCATTATTTACAGGGTTTTAACCATCCCAGGTGGTGCAGGATTTCTTCCATCAACAGTATGACTTGCCCTAAAGCCAATGCAGTCAGAAGGCTCAAGATGGAAAATGGGCGCATAGGCAGCCGTTTTCCAACCGGCCATGCTACCAGCACCAGCCGCTTCCGTGAAATCCACAGTCATTGTGATATCCTGCAGGCAACGCATTCCCAATACTGTCATTTCACAGCGAACATTTTACCAGGCAGCCCAGCCTGCAAACCAGGGCACGCTAAGTAGGATCCAGCACATTCAGAAGTTGCTTGGCGTGCATCCATGATATGGATGCCTTCGTGATTGGGATGCACCAACGCATGCCTCGAGCCAGCTATAACATAAATCTCAAATCCCCAAAGCCACCTCCCATGTTCCATGTTACGATGCCTCATGTGGAAGCCTTTTGGACGTCTGTACATTCGTCCTTTGTTTGAATTATGTACCAGTGTATCAATCAGGTACCTCCCATGCCATTGGTGAGGGCCACAATTGAATACTACTGTTGTATACATACATGATGTACATATGACGTCAGAGAACATTTCATGTAAAATAGGTACAGTACGGTACAGTACCTCAACGATGTATCTACAAAAAGAGAATTGAATAGAAGATATTAGATATGGGTCTTTTTAGCAGTACGCAAAACAGTCAGAAAAGGAAGCTGAAAATATTCCTCAGGTCAACAAATGGCTTGAAAATGGTACGTTTATCCTACCAGCATCATCCAGCATCAACATCTTCACCTGGATGCCACCAAAGAATTTGAAACCCAACAAGCCGAGATGCCAAATCAGAGCATCTGCATCTGCACCATAATCGATTGAAATCATAAAGCCTTCATCCACAAGTTCGCTGGCCTGCAACCCCAAGTCATCAAGAGATCAAGATAGATTAAGTAAATACCCAGGAAGTACCATTTGTAGTAGGGAGTCCTTTAGATCCATCATCCCCTTGGACTTCCAAGCAATATAGAATATCAAGAGAAGAGAGAACTCAAAATGGCAGTCCAATTGGGGTGATCATTCCGAAGCCAGGTCTCCAGCCTGGCATAGCATCCAAAAATCTCTATGAAAACAAGGTGAAACTGAAAGAAATGTCCGTTGCGGCAGGTGAATGAATGTGATAAGGCTGATAGGGGCAGATGAGATCACCAAACCCTCCTCCTGAAAAACACCAGGAAAAGCAGGAAGAAAAAAATCGTTTTAAAAAATCAATCTGAATCAGCTATTCAAACAGCTGACATCCAAGAAGCACAGTGATAAAGCAGTATTTCGTTTGACAATTGGCAATAAATTTCACATCACCAATGGATACGTTTTGTGCTGGAGAGTATGTTCACCTCTGGCCAAGATCAAAACACAGCCAGCCCCTTTGGCGGAACTATTCCCCAAGTATGTCACCAAGAGATTATATAAGTCTCAGACGCAAATGGCAAAATGGAAACTCATCCATCATCATCTGCTCCGAACAGAGATAAAGATTCAAGAGAGAACTGTAGGAAGGGACGTTCCCTGACAAAGACGTCGCAACCACACCACAAAGCCGCCATCTCTACAGGCTGGCCCTGTCTACCATGTGAAAAGCCTTCATGTGAATCTATGCCTCTATGCTTCATGCATCTTCACCCCTACAACTGACAAATGTGGTGCTCATCCAGCCTCACGGACAAACTGCGCGTGACCAGGTTGTACCAAAACTTTCCTTGGTCGGAAATTCACATCCCTGAGAAAGCGCGCAGGATAGTCGGCTGGGTGAAACTAGTTATGTTCCGACACCAAACATACAAACTTGATACAAAAAGTAGATCTTTCCCAGCACTCGTAAATCATGCAGCCAAAGCACAGTTGCAAGGTCCCTTCTCCCCGCCGGTGCGCCGCATGCCGGAGGTCATAGACGTGGGCCACGGCACTGCGCACCCGTGCCGCGAGAGCTAGGCGTTCCGCGTGGCGATGGCGCCAGGTTTCCAGCTCTTGGCACCTTCGAGGGAAAGTTGAACGAAGTTCAGTCATCACTCAGGGCATCAGATCATCAGCTCTGTTCGACTTGTGACGGGATAACTTGGGATACGTGAAGGTGCCCAATCAATTCCAATCATACCCTATGTTGTTCTCCGGGCGCAACTCAAAGATGAGGCCCATCGTTTTAGGCCTTGCTGGACTCAGCGCAAAGTAGACTTCATCGCTGTAGACGCGACCTGGAATCTCTGGGCCGCCCAGCAACAGTGCCTGCTCCGTGTCCAGCCCATCCTGGATCCGAGTCTAGGGTCGACTTGCAGAATCTTGCAGATCATTTGAACATCAAGTGTTTCTCTGACTTCTTCTGTTGGAAGGCTAATGACTAATTGCTACAGTCTGAAACTGCCCTTAGGCAACTTCGAACTATGTCTCCTCCAGGGCAAGACGTCGCAACTGCCTATAGCGGTGCTTGCTGAGGAGCACCTGGGTCAGATTCGGCAGCCAAAAAACGTCTGAAGGTCTGAAGATGATATCATGCAATCATGCAAGATGATGTTGCAGGATGCAGGGCGATCAGTGTGCAAGATATAACTAGCAGTCTCAGCACGTTTAGCACTTCCTTTGTGGATTTGTTGTCTGCCAGCTGCTTCTGTCAGGTGCCTCTTCAAAGCTGGATGGAACCTATTGCGGGTGGGTATCAGAAATCAGCATCACCATATGTCGGATCGTTTCCCTCCAACGTTGACCAGACAAGACACGGTCCCATTGGTTCTTGCCAGCTGCTGCCTATAGCGCTGCAACAGCCGATTGCTTGCAGCCAACTTTCCCATCTGGATGGAAGAATGGTCATCCTGCGAGGCATTTTTCAATGCGCGACAAGTCTCTTGAGTCACCGAGATCCCTCAGTAGTCATCTCCTTACCCCACAAGACCAACGCATCCTGCATGAGCCCGTCGACAGCCAAGAGAAGCGCGGTGCAACAGAGTTGCATAGGGCTGCATCGTTTCATCTCTTCATTGGTGAGGTAAGCAGACAGCCTCTCAACCACCTGCCCACTGGGCACATGAGCGGATGAGGTGCGGTTCTCCGAAAGTGTGGACTAGTGAGCCCCTGAGCCCCTGATCGCTTTGTATCATTTTGCCATCATCTAGACCGCATGGTTTTCGGTGTTGTTTTTTGTGATCCCCCTATCGTTTTGGAGTTTTTGTGCAATCCGACATTTTGTATGATCACCCGGAGGCTACCTACACAGACTCCTCACATGGGTTTCTAGTTGAAATTGAATCACAAAAAATATATTAAAAATCAAGGGCTCCAGATTCCAGACAATCAAATTCCTGGCCGATAGCCGAGCCTTTATTTAACACCATTTATAGTAATATAAAGTGCCCAGGTGCAACAGGCCTGACGTTGCAGCAGCTGAGTATCCAGCAAGCCGCAGGGTAAGGACTTTCCTTCCCATCGAATCGACTCCAAGAGGCCCTTTGCCTTGGCATCCTCCGAGGTTCATCGGATGAGCTGGGCAAAAGGGATGTCAAAAGATGTGATGAAAAAGTCTATGCCATCCCAATCTTGCTGGTTTGCCAACAGGGATTGAAATAATGGATTGTAATGAGCGCGAAAGATGCCCTAATCTAAGCCTTCATGCAAAATCTTCTCATCCTTCATTGACTCGTGGCAGTCTCCCAACCATCCCTACTGGACAGTCCTCACCAAGCAAGGCATGTAAGGCTGTCTCATCGATACGGTGGAGCACATGGGCCTACAGGACAAGTTCCACACAAATGCCAATCCTTCGAAGGTATTGTATACTGACCGCTCAGCGTCAGCGGATGCAGAGGGTTGCTCAATAAATCATTCCAATGACAGCAGAATGATCCAACAAAGACGTGAAAGAAAAGTCACCTGAAACCTTCCAAGCTATGACCTTCCCAGCCATGACCTCCCGATATGCAGAACATAACCTGCAGCGCTCCACATCTGGTGGATTACCAGCCTAAGGTCCCAAGAACCATCCATGTCGCAACATGCAAAAGGTATCACTCCTAGGGCAGCCACGTGCCAAGACAAGCGTAAACGCACTGGATCGAACCTTGGAGTACAAAGCTGAATGGAAATGGGGAAGGTGTTTAAAAAAAGGGAAATCAATTATATATGTGTAGATGTCCATATTAAATGTATGATATGATCTCAGGATTTGCAAGTGTTTCTATGACGTTGCTCACCCCAATCAAAAGCATCCATGCATATCCATGCATATCCATGCATCCATGGAGCTCATCCAGGAGCTCATTGGAGAGCACGACAGAATACCTTATCTCATCATGTCTTGACTTTAGCACAACGACTTGATGGACAGCCAGGTCCAGCCCAAGATACAAAACTCCATCTGCTTCCTCCAAAAGCTGCGGTCGCAAACCTGAAGCGCTTCGTGCGTCGGCATCGGAAATCTGAAGTTTCATGGGGACGAACTCAGCAGCTGTCTTCCTGCAGAACAAGATTTGGTTCGAACCTTGCCACCATTTGCCAACGCCAATTGAATCTTCACAATATACACAAGGAATGCACAAGACATGTTTGTTGCTGAGTCCTCTGGGCTGCTTGAAGTGCTGGGGAGCGCTCACCGATCACATACTTCTGTAGTGAGGTGAAGAAATGAGGGTGCTCTTTGCCTAATCAGATAAGAGGTGTAGTCTAGTGTGGAATAGGACTAGGACGCAAAATGAATCATGAAAATGGTTAAATAGATGTTGAATCGACCGAATTGGATTCACACGTTTGATTGACGAAACTGAATTTAGTTTAAGGCCAAACCTTTCCACAAAGCTACGAGCATGGTGGAGGATGTCTCGAGCAAGGACGCCAGTACCACCTTATGGATTGGAGCAAACTTGCATCAATTGTAACGTCACTTGCATGAGTTTCATCCAAAACTTCCAAGACACCTCCAAACTCAATGATAAAGAATGGCTGTGGCTGGCCCATGGAGTTCCACATGCTCACAATACGATCGCATACCAATTGCCCAAAGAAAGGGCTTAGCGACCTCATGATGCATTGAAATAGAGAGGTGCAGTAACGATATGGTGTCACAGTTGTACTGTACGGTAGGCGTATCAAGAATTAGGCAACTGTCAAGGGTTTCCCTGTTCACTTAACGAAATCCTGCCACATGTCTACTTTACGAATGCAAACGCTGTCCAAGAGGAACAGTGCAGTCTGCAACCCCCCTATTCCTTTCCTTAACTGAGGTGCATCGGCTGAGTGGTGTAGGAATTGAAGTACGTTGATCCTGACGGATCCTGCCATGTCTCATGCAGAGGAGGATCAGGCGTACCAAGTGCCTGTATGGCAAAATGATCCCAAAAAAAATGTCCTGAGCGGAGGGTTGGTGCAGAATTCTCCCTGTAGAATAGTATCCAAAGTCAGAACCATACTGCGCATCCGTGTAGAACTCCTGCGCATCAGGCCGTTGATTTGTTTGATTCTTCAGGGCTTGGCTCAGTGTCCTGAAAGGTATAGAAGTTGTCTTGTGTTGCAGCGGAGTTCCAGGCTGCAACCATGACTCCGTGAATGAAGAGAGCCTTGAAACACGCAACGAATCCACATGAATCGACTTACAGCTTTGATCTGCACCAGGCCCAGCCTTTGCCAAGCAATTCCAGCCGAATGCTGCTGCCATGGCATGGTGGTTTGCTTGAAAAAGGTCAATGAAACATACAGGCCACTGGATCTGTTGGAAAATGTTGGAACTGCAGCTGGAGAGAAACAACTTGATTGAAACCCCCAGTTGCCATGCAAAAATCCAAGCTCAGTCTGCGGTCATAGTTCCAGCTTATGTGTCCCTTTATATACTGTCTGAAAGGAGCAGCTTCGCTGCTTGAGGTCAAACATGCTTGTTTTACGCAGTGCCGGGAATTTTGGCTCGGCAGTGATGCAGGTGAATTCCCTTGATCAGGCATGGTGAGTCTTGAATAGACTGATATATACTTTATAACCAAAATCTAATAATACTACCACTCCCCCTGTTGCTTTCCCAAACGACGGCACATGGATGTCTTCATCTGCCGTACATCTAAATCATTTGCACTGAAATATAATATATATATATATGTATGATACAGAAAAGTTCAACATGCTATAGCTTTCTAGGAAGTGTGCCAAAAATGCAGGGGGGCAACGGTTATTGCTTCCGAACAGCGTGCAATTTCATCCTACTTAAGTTCTTCAATAGAATCTCCAATTGGATCTCCTATGATCTCGTCTCGCACGGTCTCCCACGCTGCGTCCTCCAAGCACCATGGTCACAGTTGTTGCAGTTTGGAGGATCGCTCAGTCTTTCCCACGGCTCCAATGAGTGCAAGTGATACAGGTATGCGGACCTGACGCAGCAGTTGCAATATCTATCCTGGAGGGATAGATTGACCTATTGATTGATGTTGCCATGAAAAGACTCCAAGGTTTTGAATTTCCACTTTGCTTCAAAGTCAACCCAAATGCATTCATATTGGCAACTCCAAGCACAAACCACTTCCGACAACGAGTTGCAAACCACCCAACCCTTACCCTTCGCATGCCAGGTGGCACAATGAGTTCGCTCGGTTTTCGCACCATATGCACGACACGTGACTCCTTCCGCTAACACCCCTGGACTACCCACCATCCCCAATCTGTTTTCGGAGCTTTGGCGTTTCAACCCGAGAAGATGCCCTTACATACAACTCGTGACGTCCTATGACCCAGGGCCCGTCAAATCATGCCGAGCGACGCCTGATCGCAGATAGTTGTTCAAGATTTCAGGATGCCCCATTTCGGAAGGCGCAATCCAGCAAAAGATCTGGCGCCGGAGACCCTGGTACCAAAAGGGTTATGGGGAATTGCAGGGTGTCGCAAAGAACAAGAGGAAAGGAATGGGACACAGACGCATGGACGGATAGAATCGGCCATCTGAGCATGTTTGACCTGTGTTGAACAGTACTTCGGTGCATACTGCCAGTAGACTCCTTTTGATCCTTGACATGTTCACTGGCCTCTTGCAAGCGCAGTCCGCGTTGGAAAGATGGACTTGTGTCCGTCCAGAGACTTCTCATCCACAATGGGCTTCCGCCTAAGCTGTGTCTAAGGCCTATCAGTTCAAAAGGCAAGCGAAGTAGACTTCTACAACTCATATTGAAGAGACTTTTGGGAAACGTTAGGACTTAGGAAGGAGAAAGGGAAAGTTCTGTTAACACCACACACTTAAAGACCTAGCTCACCAACCAAGCCTGATTCATTTCACATCCAGGTGCTGTAGCCACCAAGCACTAGCCTGGTGAGCTCAGGAAGTCGGGCCAGCTCCAGGGACAGCGTTGCACCAGACTTGTAGTATGCCACAATCATAAATCCTTAAGATCCGTGACATCCACACCAAAGTTGGCTGTCAAATTGCTAGCGGATGGATATCTACTGATAGATTCTGGCAGTGAAGCTAAACCATGAGTGGTAAACACGTCGCGTCTTGAGAAACACGGTTATTTTGTAGGTCACCTTAAGGACATTTAAAGATATTCCGGATCTCTGGAATATTGCAGATGTGAAACTAGATGCATTCGGAGATGTGGATCTTGTCTGAAGGCTGCGGCTGCGGAACACATTCCTCCACATTTGTGCTGTAAGATTTCTGGGCTCCTGCCAGGATCACAGGGAAAGACTGCAACACATCTCTGTGCAGGATGAAATTGGAACAAAAAATTCAGCTTCAAATTGAAGATGGCAGGCGACGCCCCTCATCCCCAAATGCCCGCTCCAAGGCAGAACAGCAACGGCGTGCTTTCCAGCCCTGCAAGCCCTGCAAACTAAAGCAGCTCATGCTTCCAAAGCCATCATAGCGCAAGGGGTCACAGCATATCTCAGCGACAAAATGGGTGGCAGGTTGCTTTGGACCACATTCAAGTGCTAAACTGCTACCATTCTGTCAAGGCACCTTCCACAGGTTCTGGGGCCGAACTTGCGCATGAAGAGCCTCAGCTCGTTGGTTGGATAAGCGGTTCGGGGGACGGAGGGACTTAAGGAATCACCGGTTGGCAATTTTGAACCAAGGTACAGCTGCTTCACATTGAAGAGCTTCATTGACACTAGGATCAAGATCCTGGGCAAAGACAAGAGAAAAGTGAAAGCCACGAGTCACTATAGTGATCAAAGTTGACAAATCTTCCAATATTATAATATATTTTTCTTTAGAAATATATATTTCTTAAATATATATATATATACACATATAAATATATGTATAATCATTGTAATCCTCTCCTAACGGACTTACAGTAGGTCTTTCGTATAGACAAACCGCCGTGGTCTACAGTTGCTCAGATCCAAGGCACTGCCTGAATTGGAACGCCACCTGAGCTGAAAAATATTGTTTCATCACCGGGCCATCCCGATAACAATCGACATGCTAGAAATTATGTAATCCAGTCCGATGTTTGCTGAGGTGCTGGAAACTGAAAGGGCAAACTTTGCCATGTCATGTGCGCACTTTGGAGCACCAGCATTTGGGAGCCAAAAGAGTTGATGGCATTTGCTGCAACTCACATTTCGTGCACATAAAGCCGGTGTCTGGTATGACTGCTACATGCTCCTATAAGATGTGCGTTCGCATGAGCCAAATCTGCTTCTCAAAATGTGTTGGAATCAAGCCAAAACGATGCTCAGCTGGCAAGCAGTTTGAAAATATGCCGCAACACTGCTCCCTCTGAAGTGCTCTTTCAGATTAAACCGGGACATACAGCATACACAGTTGGTAAGTCACAGAGTTTTGATGACTTCTCTGACACCTTACATGATAAACATGATAAGCGACTGTGCAGGCGGTGATCAGGCTCGGCATCATTTTGTTCAAATCTTATGCAAATGATACGCCAAGACTTGGGCCCCCACGTCTAGATTGGTTGACAATGTCAGCAGCTGATCATCAGTTTCAACTGGTATGGGATACCCTGTAGGCAGGTGCAGCTGAGATGCTTCAGCCATAGCAGCAATTCTGATTGTATCAGTGTATCAAGTGTTGGCATCTTGAACAACAACAACAACAACAACAACAACAACAACAACAACAACAACAACAACAACAACAACAACAACAACAACAACAACAACAACAACAACAACAGTAGGACCCAAACCAAGTGCAGCAGCCAGGCTAGCAGGAAGCTGAACGGCCTTCGGTAGGACTTTTTGGTGACGTCAGATCACTCTAATTGGAAAGGTACTCTTTCGTCCCCTTAGATTCCCACTGGCAGCTGCAAAGGAGCCACGATCTTAGTAAAAATGATGTAAAATGCTGCAGCTTCTCGTGTGTCAGCCCAGCATCTTCGGGGCTGACCACTTTTTTTGTTCCACAACAAGTGACGTGACCTAACTAAAGCTTCATCCAAATCTCTGCACTTTTCAAAGTTGAGGTCACTGCCGAACGCTTCACCTGATGGGTTTATGGATGGCTATGAGATGCCATGGGTATCCTAGCAACTTTCATATCTCATCCGCAGTGATGGCCAGCCCCTGCCTGCACAATGCCTAGGGCCAGCAAAGCACTGCTGGTGGCTAGCATGGCAACTGGAGCCGCAGCAGCCTTACTGACATGCCCGCAATACCAAGTCCAATCATCAGGAGCATCCAAATTTAGAAATGCAACAGCAAAAGTACTCGCAAGAACATTTGCCTACCACCCACCATCGCGTTTCGACTTGACTGTTTCTTTATGTTCTTTTAGGCTGTCTTACGGTTTAACCTTCAACGATTTAGCGGTATTGGAGTTGCATTTAGGATTCTGGAGGTTTTCGGCTTGCTTAACGTTTCTTCAGGATTCATTGAAGATGCATTGGTTTCTGGAGGTCAAGGGTTTGGGTTTTCTTTATTGAGGGATCGGCAAAATGAAAAGGCCTGAAAGTGGACTATCGTTGGAGGCTTCGCTTTTGGTGTTCCGGCTTCGCTTTGCAAAGCTTTTGATAATTTTGTCTATCATAGTTGTACAGTCCCCATAGGAAATAAATATATTCACAGAAATCCCAAATGCGGATTTGTCAAATCAGGAATGCACTTCTTTTCACAAACTCACGTCGAGGATTTCAATGCCATGTGTGGTGTATTTGTTGAGGATGCTTTGCCAGCAATATGAAAAATTTATCTGGGCGTTGTGCATTTGAACGACATGAGCATCAGGCCTGGTCCGTGGTAGGTCTGGAATTTGTATGTGCCACTTAGGTCCATGCGGGTTATTCTGCATGTCACGTGCAGCTGCTTCATTCAAAGTTGGACCAGGTCTTGTAAAGGGACGCTTTTTTGAAATTAGGCTTCGCTTTTGGCTTCGCTTAGGCTTCGCTTTTGGTCTGCTTATAAACTCTGGATTTTCCTGAAATGAATGACGAGAACAAAATTGTGAGTTTCATGTTTGAGCTGGGCATAGGCTCCGTGCAGCCAAGATGCAGATTAACCCAAATGAATGACAAAAGAACACACAAAAATGAAATCGCACATACATGTCGAAGTATAAACGGGCCTGTTCCTGAAGTCCTTTTCATTATGTGAAAACATGGTATATGGATGTATAGGGAATATGGCTTCGCTTTTGGTGTTCCGGCTTCGCTTTACAAGGCTTTGATCAAATTATGAGTAGAAAGTCCATCCCACAAGAAGACGAAGAGTTGAACCTTTTTGCCGATCGCTCTTATGCAGATCACAGGAACCGTGCAGATTCCCAACGTCCTGTGGTTCTAAGATCTCTGCAAGGTCGAAATCTGACGCGCGATTCAAGCGCCTTGACAACCGCTTTGGATATGTTTGACGTGTGCTTCAAGTGCGAAGGAGGCAGCGTAAACTAAGCCCTCCTCTGAATTCAACGCTGGGCAGCCCCACCCAGAATTCTTTGTGAAAAATGTGCTGCTTAAATGACCAATACTCGAAGACCTCAGATTCAACATTCTTTTCAACTGCCGGCCTTTCAACAGAGCCATGCCTCTGCCATGCTATTCATCTTTTCAGCTCATTGAGTCTCATCATCGCATCACTTCTAACGTCAAGTAACGGCAACGGTATCTGGATGATGTCCATCCCCTGTCTTTGTGCAACACCTGCGCGGAATGCTTGCAATACACATCTGATTCCTCTTTCATTCACTTCCTTTGCAGAAAGAACATCTACAGTGCAGGCCAGCCTTGTCTTGCCAGAAGCCCGGCTGCCAAGGTCCTCAAGATGTCAATAGTGAAGTCAGTGCAGATCTGCCAGAGATAATTGCAAATTGTGAAGGAGTAAAACAAATGATGGAGACCTCCCCTTTTTTCAATCTTTCGCAACCCAATTCCAAATACTGAGGCAGAAACGCAAGCAGTGCTGGGGTGAGGGGCCACAACGGGAGCACATTCTCCTGCACCCGACTGAGGTCAGAAACATCGTGCTCGTGAAAGAGTATACAAAAGTCACTTCTCCAAATGGGTAAACCCAAGAAAATATATATATATATATATGAATGTAATACGGAATGCATTCCCCAAAAAAACGTGGATATACGCATCGTCTGGTCAATCCTGGTCATCCAACAACCCTATCCCCCTGAGTCGATGGCAACACCATCCATGAAGAGTTGCCAGGTGTCAGAATCCCACGGCCTGAGACCGTGGTGATCGCGGAATTCACAGGTTTTTTCGCATGTGAAAAACCCCTCAAACTTAACATGGAATCTGAAAAAGCCCACGTGCAAAGGGAAAAACATCTACAAACCAACAATTTTTGGGTTCCATGTTAATTTTCCGGGGCGTACCTTCCAAAAAATCATTCCTTTGACAATTTGGTTCCACACCAAATCTCCAGTGGTTCCAGGACATCGTCCCTCGGTGTTTTTGCATGTTAGAAAAGAAAATGTCATGTCACGTCCATCATCCTTCGGCCCATACATGAATATGTGTAGGTGTACCTGTTTATAGTTTTTACAATTATCTATAATCATGGTATGTAAGTCATACACCAAATAGAATGAAAAAATAGCGTGCATCCAAAGAGTCCAGAAAAAATATCTGCAACCATTTACCAAACTAGGAAACTTTGACCATTGGAACCCCCGCGTAAGGTTGGTCTGTGTCAGGATCTGTGAGACGCACAAACTTGAGGTGATGATACCTCTCAGCGGTACATTTCAATGATTCAATGGGTTTTCACCGGCTCCGTTAAAGCACAGAGAGAATGCCATTTTTCGTGATCACCATAACTTTTTTGGTGATTCCATCTCAGGCTGAAACCTAAAGATTGGGAAATCCATTCCAAATCCTGCACATCTGCAGGGTTCACTCTGGGCAGATCCTTAGTTCAACGCTTCAAATAATTCATCCGGACCCTCGGACCTAAAATGGTGAATCAAGCGGTCGAAAAAAAAAATTGGTGACCTGGCCCGGCAGCTCGGCGGCCTTTTTTTTATTCCAACCATGCTTGCAAAATGGTGCAGGTCGGAACCCTTGCAAAGATGTCCTGTTCAGCTCCCGTGCCCAGAGGAAGCAATGAATCTTGAGCGTAAGGGGTTGCTACATGGTTGTTATATAACACAATGATCCAGGCAGTGACGAAGTAAAACGACCAAATGACAAATTGATGTGGGCTGCAGATCTGCCATGCAATCTATAAGTGGATGAATGCCATTGCACCCTTCATGCGTTAGCAAAAATTATGGGGCAGAACTGGGGCATGAAGTCCGTGCAATCTTAGTTAACTTCCAAAGCTGCGATGTCTGATCTTCAGCGCTCCCTTTGGGCACCATCACTGAAGGCATGTTATAGATGATCAGTCCTACTGAGGGAGCCAACACTTTCATGCAGCGAGGTTCCAGCATTATCACTACCAGTATACAATGGGGACCAACTCGCTGCTATCATCTGCCTCTCCCCCGCCCTCCAGCGCGTGCTTTCACGAGTGGAGGGGCCAGCTCTCTCGTCTGAGCTGCCTGGAAAAGGCATGTCGATTTGCATGCTTTCCAGTGCCTTGCTACTCTGCCTGCGAAATTCTGACCCTTGATGCCCTCATGGATATTGGTTGCTGGTCACACCATCTGTCACCGCAGTCCAGATCAGAATGAAATGAAACATGCTAAGAGCAGCAGGACAAACAGCAGATTATAAAACACACCCTGTTCTATGTTACCATGTATACTGCTAGTGTATATTTTAGAAATGCAGGTCCGCATTATCCATTAGAGTGGTTCATTCTTCATCTTTGAATGGGAAGTGTCTAACCACCAGTTGAAGGTCCTGATTTTCGCAGACAAAGCATGATGTCTCCCACAGTGGTCTGTCTGGCTCTTTGCCAGCTGCACGGCGGGTCCCTCAAGATGTGGTCCAAGGACTAGAAGTTTCATGAAGTTTCGCCGTGCCACCTGTTGACCTCTGCAGGAGCTTCACCTGCCATTCTTCTATGGCAAGATGCTTGCTTCACCAAGTGTCTGTCGCAACACATCTACCTCCGCGCCGTCAAAGCCCATCTTGACCGCCAGCCAAAAGGGCAATGCACGACTTGAAATAGCAATAAATACTCCAGAAACCAATTGATACGCTTGGTTGGTGTAGCTGTGTTGCAAGCCGTGCCCGTGCAATCACATCTCAAGAGATCCGAAGGCACAAGATAATTATTTGCATGATGCCTACATTCGCTTTATTTCCTTTTCACACGTATTCATGCCTTGGGGATGAGGACAAATTGCTGCATCTGGTGCTGCAATCTCAATGAGATGTGGCAATTGCCTGTATTGCCTGTGCCCATCTCGGGCTTTTTCCACTGACTGAGGGCCCAAAGGCCCACGCATGTCCAAGCTACTGGATTTCGGATTCTTGCATCTTTTTCACACAGAACAAGATTGTGTAGTAGCTGAACCTAAGCCAAGCCAATAAATGAAAACCCCTTATATAACATGTGTAAACCACGTGTATATATACACATATACACATATTATATATTATACGTATAGTTCCAAGCTTTGAGGCACTGGAAACCAATGAGCGATGCAAGGAAAAATAGGCAGACAGGACTGAGGACTGACAAGTAGCAGGAGTACCAGCAAGCTGCAGGCTACACAGCATGTGTCCATAGAATCGGAACTGGACCAAAGCTTCATCCTTGATCACAACATACCCATTCTAAACTATGTCTACGATGTTTGTGTTACAAGTATGCGAATGGAATCCAGTCGCTGGACACGTTTGGCATCCACTAGCCATTGTATTCTGCAAAGCTCATACTTCAACTGAACATACCTGGCGTCAGAAGAGACGGCAACTTGACACCTTGAAGGCTCATGTGATGGAGGCTGTTATACGTCACAGCTACGTGGGCAGCCGCGCCTCACTTCTTCTTCACCGGTTTCAGCACTTTGAAGCTGCACATCAAGGTGTCATCAATTGACATCATCGCACCGGCATTGTCGAACTCGCCACCTTGCTTGCAAAGGTAGAAGGTCATGGCCCAAGTACTTCATCTTTTGGGTTGCCAGAACTAGAAGAAGCCATAGAAGCAAGAAACAGTTTAGTTTAGGATCATCGGCTCTTACCTTTTCTCTGTGTAGTTCACGTGGGCTTGGGACGAGATGCAATAGTTTGGCGCACTGAAAAGGGTGATGAGCTGACGCTTGGCGAAGAACTCGTAGCCATCTTCCACCACTTGGTGGGCGCGGCAAACCAAATCCATCTCCTTAGAGCACAGCACACACTGCGGAGACTCGTATGCTTCGACAAAGGGCAGCCTTGGACACCACTGTGGATGTAACATCTGCAGGCAAAGCTCGTGTTTCTGCAGGAAGCTACTCACAACATCAGGGCCAAAGATGAAGGACCTCAACGCGCACAAGAAGCTGCAAATGTCCGCACAGGCCAAGGACTCGATTCTTCTGAGAAAGACAACAGATTACAATTCTACGAACAGCGTTTCAAGTGTTGAAGACGAATAACGCACAAACAGGCTTTCTATGCCAAGCTTGGACAAGGAACACTCCGCGGTCATTCTCAGCCCACCCAGTGATCTCCTGCAACAGCCAATTTTTACAAACAATAACTGCGCTAGTTACAGGGACCCAGGGATAAAATTCCATGAATTCATTGAGCGCCACAACTCAGGTGACTCAGGTGAGATCGGTCCTTGTCTGGATCGGCCCACAGGAAGTCACAAATCAGCCCTGTGTCTGGGACATCGGTCGGACGCACGATGCGCTTCACCTGGCAGGTCAATGATGGGCAAATGCCTGAGGGAGGCACGTTGTGAAGCTGCGCGGCTGCCGGGCGAAAAAAATGGCAAAATGCCGTATGTTGCACCCCCGTATGTTTTCACCCCGGATCGGGGAGCAAATGCCGTATGTAATATGATCTAATTCTAGTTCGATGCGTGATCAGCTTTTCCACAAATCAAGTCATCACTATCACCATCTCCAGGTCTTTCACCGCACAACAGACCCAGCTTTCACAGGTCGGAAAGCACGCACCACGGGACGCCACCTGCTCAAAGGTCGTGATCTCAGGTGAGAGGCCTCCATGCATACAAATGATCTTCTCCTGGGAGTTGCTGCAAGTTGCCACAAAAAGCAGGTCCACAAAAAATCAGCCACAGATGAAACCAGAGGAAAGTATCAAAAACTGACTGTATCTGCGTTTCGATTTCAACCCTGCAACGGAACCACTCGGGTCTTGGCAAAGTGTTGATTGCATGTACAGACAATTGGCACAAATGATGACATTACATGTAGAATAGGTGTGACATGCGTGTAACACCGCACAGAAACATGACAATATGTCATCAACCTCAAAAATCCTGCCCAAATTGGCCTATCTAACTAGATCTAACTAGCAGGGTCCACCATATAAACAACCATTTGCCCCCTGGGATCCATTTGTCTTACTCGTAGCCAAGACTCGTCAATGATGGCGCAAACCGGCATGCAATTGAACACGTCACCTCAAGGGCATGCATGCTGCAGGACATTGCCAGAATGCTGCATGGAAAATGTCTCATAGGTTCAAGGGCTATGTCTTGCCACCGGGAAACAAAACTGCTTCCACAACTTAATGTTGTAGCGGCGCTTGCACTCATCGTAGAAACCATAAATCCTTGTAATCGAAGCACATTCCTTGGCAGTACTTTTTATACTTTTCTAACCGATGTATGATTACATTGCGAAATGAAAGCTTTTATTCACAAGGTATTTGTCACCTCTGCCCAATCATCTGGACAATGAAGAGAGCCGTAGCAGCAGACAGCAAACCGTCTTTAAAGGTTCAGACAGTTCAGAGATGGGGGAACAAAGCCAAGTGGCGTGGTTCCCGCGCAACAAGAAGAAGTTCTCTGGAAATTTCACCTGAAAGCAGGCCGAATGCGGCCGTGCCCTCGGAACTTTAAAAATCTTTGAAATGGGCCAGGCTTGAGAAACTTCTGCCAGGAACTAATTTGAACTTCCAAAGGTCAAAATGATTTTGAAAACAAATTTTGACAATGACAATTCTATAGGTTTTTCGGTTCTTCCAATTCGAATTCCCACCAATTCTCCGACACAGTCTTATTTGACCAGGGTCAGCTTGCCTTGTATGCAAAAAGCAGAGTGATTGTTTCAAGGCTTTGCTTACCGCGATCGACATAGTCCCCTGGCGCCAAATTCACAGTTGGGTGGCACATACCTTCTGCTGACCTTTTGATTCAACCGTTTTGCACTGATGCGTGCCCATACAGAAGCTTCGCATACATCTGGGTTAGTGGACTTGGCTCAAATCAAGTGGTGCCTAAAAAGAGATAGTTGCTCTCTGGAGGAAAGCCACCATACTCCTAAGATATGCTCGAAGCATTTGTGAAGAGCAAGGTCCGACTTTTGCAATTTCTGCACTCAAACATGCTACGAAGTCTCTAGAAATTCTCGAGTCTAAAATTCTAAATGCATGTCTGAGTGGCGAAAAGGCGTAGGAGGTCATGATATTGCCCATGCACATCACCACAAATCTTCAGGGGCGCCTGCATGGATGGAAAAGTCTCTCTCACTTCTGCTTGAAGAAAAAAAACACAACAGTTTTTTTTAATGGATTTTAGCTACCCACCTCCAGCTCCAATAGTGGATTCTGATCCAGAAAGATGGTTCGGGCCTTGCGATTGGTCACAATACGTGGATGCGGCCAAAAAAACTGGCTGAATTGCTGGGCACCCTCACAGCAGTACAAAGGCTCTTGACCTGACCCTCCGGAATCTGCACCAACTTCCCCGGCTTTCCTGGCAGCAAAAAAATGCTTCCCAAAAAAGGAAAGGAAGATGAGTAGTGGGGATTGGCCATGTTAGTAATAAATGATGTGTTACTCAGCTTTCAGGCTGTCCTCCTTTGGCTTCCAAGCACTTCTCAATGATCTCATCATTGGCCAAGTCTTCCTGAGCTGCGCAGGCAGCAGGCCTACACTCCTGTTGTAAGTTTAACACGGAAGTATGCACGCAGTATCAATCGCAAATTTCAACTTGTCCTACTTTCATTTCGTCATGCAAGGTCTTGAACCGATCAACAGTTGCAAGTATATCTACATAAATATGATATACACAAATATCATTTCTGCAATCAGTTCTTTTTTTCCGGGCAACTGTCTTCTTCATTGTTCCTGCGAGGGAAGAATGGCCTGGCATATGAATGAGCAGAGTATATGACTTGAACAGAACATGTCCACCTCTGGCTTCCTTGAGCCCTGTAACCAGGATCAACTTACACAAGCATTCAGAATTTCCAAAAAATCGACGTCAAACAGCTTCAAGTCCTTGCCTCTGGGTAGGCTGTCAGAGGACTACCTTGAAAACACTTCCAGTGCTTGGGCCAATGTCTGCGGATTGCTTCGTTTTGAGGACTCAAGCGGAGAAAAAAAACTCGTACAATATTCACGACTGTATATATTCTATGTAAATATGGACAATGAGCAAGGAGATCAAAAAATAAACAGTGATAGACAAACTTGTGAAAGTTCTATTGGCAAAGCAGCCCCGAATCAGAACAATCCACTCTTTCTAGTGCTGTAGAGCACTTACCAACCCCACGAGGGACGCTTGGCTAGAATACGGCCCACCCCTCTGCCTGATATGGATATCAGATGATATCAGTGATATCATGATATCAATGATAGTCCCGTCCCTCCAATTTCTTGCTTTTGCGTGTCGCATCATGCGCTCAACGCGCTTAGGACAGATTCGGTCCAGGATCAAGCTTTGAGTAACAATCTGATGTCTAATGCGGGTGCTTTGAACATCCACAGTTCACACATGTCCTGAAACAACAAGCAGTAAAAAGCAGCTAGCAATGGATCGTATTTTTTGCCATTTTGATCAGATCAGCCACTATCCTGGGCTCCCTAGATAGTTCAGGCCAACAACAACTCTAGCAAAGCTGTGTCGTAGCTCATCCTTTGAGCGTCGTTGCTGAACTTCTCATGAGATGGTCTGGGTCTCACTGGGGGAGCTTAGAGGAGATGATCCTGTAGCCCTGGGACAGCTCCGTTTAGCTACTAAATATTTCAATTGCATGTGTTGCATGTTGGTGCACATGTTTTAGCATCTTTCAACACATATGCAAAAAAAATGCAAAGAAAAACAATTGGACATAGACATACATGGAACTTCTGTGGATAGGCTACTGCGTACTAATATCTGCATGCATCATGTTCTCTTCCCGGTCATCTTCTCCCGCTCCCCAGCCCTCCACTGCGTGCTTTCACGAGCGGAAGAACTTGCAGTAACACCTTTGACTTAGTGACAATCTCAGTCATCCTGCCCAAAGCAATTTCTAGAAGTCATGCTAGCAGGGTATCCAGCAGAGCTTTTTTGTGCCTGTCAAATATACTTATGGCCTAAGGCGTGACGTTGACAAGACCTGTGCGAGTCCCGGCTCATGTGCCGTTGCAAGCTTCTCAGAACGCCTCCACCGCTGCCTCACCTCTGAAATGTCATCAAATGGACCTTGCAATTCATTTTAGGATAAAATAGCTACATGATGCTACATGTGCCTATGCCACAGCATTGACGGATTTTACCCAAAAAAAAACTACCAGAAACAAAAAAGCCGCTGCTGGTTGCAACATGCGCAGCGAGGTTGACGCTGCCTCCAGCATAACTTCGCAGAGTTTTAGATGTATTTCAAGTCAGCTCTTGGAAGTTCGTAGGCGATCACATCGAAGGAGAGATCCTTTTTTCTCTAGAATTACAGGAGACTCAAGTGAAGATAACATAAGATAACCTGATATTTCGTAGATGTATTTAGTAGGAGTTTTTTTTAAATTTTAAGGACGGTTTTTTTCAGCAATAGGGTGGGTCTCTGCTGAGATGTGGCCTACTCCCAGCTACCATCTGTCAGCGCCCGTCTCGGGTTACACTGAAAGAACCTGGTGCCCCAACAGGACCAAAAGGAGATGCTCCTGTAAAAAACTCACTCTGCGTCTCTAGCCACCACTGCCGGTGCATAGCCCAAGACACTCCGCTCTTTCCACCAACTTTGAGTTACAAGAACAAGCGTTTCAAACACAGGGTCATTCTTTCAGACTAGCTGTTGGTGCTGAGGAACAAAAATGACATGGTGAAGGAAAACCAGGACGGTTTTTTTAATATACAAAAAACATACAAAAAACTGTATATTCTAGTCATAGTATTATAATGTATTAAAAGTATTATTATAGGCATGGCTGTTGGTGGAATTGCTTGGCATCCGCCAGGCCAAGGAAGCTCCCGCTTCATACCTGACACAGCAGGTATAAGAAGTCATGGCCGGGACCATCCATGGTGACAGCAACGACAGCATTTAGGGGCTCTTCAAATAGCTGCTTGCTGGCAAGCTGCAGATTCCTGGACCCTATCTCTTCTTGCTAGGCTTTAGCACTTTGAAGCTGCACATTAAGGATTCGTCAATTGACATCATGGCGCCGGCATTGTCGAACTCGCCACCTTGCTTGCAAAGGTAGAAGGTCATGGCCCAAGTACTTCATCTTTTGGGTTGCCGGAACTAGAAGAAGCCATAGAAGCAAGAAACAGTTTAGTTTTGCATCATCGGCTCTTACCTTTTCTCTGTGTAGTTTACGAGGGCTTGGGACGAGATGCAATAGTTTGGCGCACTGAAAAGGGTGATGAGCTGACGCTTGGCGAAGAACTCGTAGCCATCTTCCACCACTTGGTGGGCGCGGCAAACCAAATCCATCTCCTTAGAGCACAGCACACGCTGCGGAGACTCGTGTGCTTCGACAAAGGGCAGCCTTGGACACCACTCCAGTGGATGTAACACGGCGACACGTCATATCTGATCTGCAGGCAAAGCTCGTGTTTCTGCAGGAAGCTACTCACAACATCAGGGCCAAAGATGAAGGACCTCGAGGCTGTGTTCGCTAGGCCTATAAAGATTTGTCCAAAAATCGAATCTATATATGTTACATATGAGCATCAGTGCATATCTACGATTCCACTGACTGAGCCTTTTGGCTGTAGTCAAATAAACCGTCACATCTGCTAAAGATCATGTGCACCTCCGAAGTTCAACATGGAACTTGAAAATGAACCATCGGAGGAGATTCCTCTTGTAAATCATCAGGCTTTGGTAGCGTATGAGAAAATGAGATAAAATGAATTCAATAGAATATATCTTGAAATGATTTGAAATAGAATTGGATGGAACCAGGCGTGTGGTGTACACACAAAGTCCCTGGCACCATCTAAGTTACAGGCTTTCCCATCTACATATCCCTCGCTACCAATCGGCAGCTTCCCAGTTTAGATGAGGAACACCCCACGATCATTTTCAGCCCAACCAGTGATCTCCTGCGAGCGCCCAGCCCAAAAAGAGACACCACCATCATCCACCATCTTAAGAATCGCACAAAGTGGAGGCATGATATTTGCAACGACAGATGTTGCAGTCCAAGATTCAAGATATCCATCCCATCTTTACTTTTACTTGATCAGGAAAGCAGCCCTATGTTGGACATGCTCAGGTGAGATCGGTCCTTGTCTGGATCAGCCCAAAGCAAATCACAGATCAGCCCAGTGTCTGGGACATCCGTCGGGCGCACAACTCGCTTGACCTGACCAAGCATCAAGCACCCTTCTCTTCTCCCATGGCATGTTTCATGAACCATGCATGATTCATGTAATGTTTGTATTCTAAATTATCTGAGCATATCTGCACCATATCTAACCCGTATCTTCCGTTTATAAGCGTACTTGTACGTCATGGTCAAAGGCCATTTTCACAGAAGGGGTAGTGCGTGCATTGACCCCATGTTGATGTCAGTCCCGCCTGATCGAACGAGGAGATTTCAGGTGAGAGGCCTGAAACGCTCAGGACACCAAGGGCGAGGCCAACAAAAAGGTAAAAAACCTAGAGTAATTGCTCCAAAATCAAAAGGTAGACTTCAAAAAAGCTGCCAAATTCAATGAACCTCCTTAAATCAAATGGCACATTGCAGGTCAATTCCGTCCGCGTAAAGACGAAACGATTTTTCTTCGAACTGGATGTCTAGCTACAAGCTCATATGAGCTTCCAAAGGGCTCGGCTAAGCACGGTCTGCACAGTTCATGTTTTGATTAAGAAACTGTCTTGAAAACAGTCCTCAGACGCCAGCCTCCATGCATGCAAATAATCTTCTCCTTACAAGAAATGTAAGAAGCCGGTAGAAACCAACAGGCGGCTTGGACTCATTCCTTTCGAGCACTTTAAAGCATACCCAGGCTCGTCAATGATGGCGCACACTGGCATGCAATTGAAGACGTCGCCTCACATGGCACTGAAGCAGTGACAGCATCAATAATTACCTGGTGCAAAACTCATATATTAATATATGTCACTCTAAATTCGAACTTTCCGTTCCATTCTCAAATGGGTATTGTGTACTTCTGTATGCCGCATGTGTGTATCATCAAATGTATGTCTATGAAAATGGTGCATTTAGCACTTACCGTTCCAATGTGTGGACGGGAGCGGATAAGCCTCTCGGAGCCCCTAGAAGTGCCACCAGGACGCAGAATTGTTTCCACAGTTTGATGTTAACGCGGCGTTTGCACTCATCGTAGAATCCATAGATCCGCGTGATAGAAGCACATTCCTAAGGAATATGAATATGACACACAAATTTCATCGCAACATGTTCCTGCTATCTGAACTTCGTAAACTTCACACCGGCAGCCGTCTACTTCAACCAGAAATATCCAGATGGATAAAAACAGGCATTAAGTACCTGCTGCGCCCTGGGCCAAGTCACATGGTTCCCACGCAGCAAGAAAAAGTTCTCTGGATACTTGACCTGGAACAAGGAGATAATGAAGATGACTAAGGTAGAATATATATAATGGAAAGGAGGAAATGGAAAGATTGCAGCATGTCGACATTATGAAATTTTGTTCAAGCTACCTAGGCCTTTTTACAGACGCCTCTGCAATTCTCCTAGCTGTTCATTCATGAGCTCACAAGCCACCAGACTGAGGGTATCACCTTGTACGCAAAGAGCAAGGTGATTACCTCCAGGCTTGATTTCCCACGGTCCACGTAATCCCCTGCAGAATTTTCGGTCGATGGTTCGATGGTTGGGGGTCTCAATTGATGTCAAGTGTCAAGGATTGTGAAATTGCGAAACCCAAAGGCTGCGATGCCTTACCTTTACACTTTCGGAAACTACATATTTAGGGGAAAATGTGAACTTTAAACTTTTGTTTCTTAGGCTGAGTGGATTTCGGGAGTTCCTATCCAAATGAACAATTTCTCTGAAAGGGGCAAGAAAATCAAACCAAGAAGCTGTTTCTTTTCATTCCATATGTGGCTATTCAATCATCTTGTTGTTTGACCTTGCTGTCGAGCATTGTATTGAAGATGCGAGTGTCATGGGGAAGTTCCCCGTTTTTGAACATGAAGCGCATGCCACTCCAAATAGTCTCGTGCCTAGGAAGACGTAGTTGCTCTCAGGAGGAAATCCACCGTACTCCTTGGATCTTTCTCTCTCTCTCTCTCTCTCTCTTTTCCCCTCTGTCTGTCATGGCTCCAAGCCGTCTAAAAGCCTTTAAAATCTTGTCTAAGACTAAGACTCGGTTCTTTTAAGCGGTTCAGCTGGGCTGAATGGCGAAAGCGAGCACCACAAAAATCAACAATCAGCCGAATGAGCTAGATCAAATGTCTTAATACATCATAATACTTTGGAACTTTGTGGCCAGCCAAAACATTCAATGCCAACACAGTGTCACCACCCCTGCAACCCCCTGTCTAAATGCATAACAAAGAGGCAAAAAGACGCAAAAGGTCATGATACTGACCATGGATGTCGCCGCAAATCTTCAGCGGTGCCTGGATCGCACACGGCACATGATGGCACCAAATGCAGTGCTGTTCTGCTGTTCTGCCTCCACTGCCAAAGGAGGCCAAAAGTAAAAAAAAATCAACGATGCCTCCAGCTCCAGCAGCGGATTCTGATCCAGAAAAACAGTTCGAACCTCAGGCGAAGGACGGAGGGACTGAATTTTGATGAATTTTGGGAGCAAAATGCTCCCAGCCACATGTCCAGCAATCATAATTTGGAGGGATTGACCTGCCACACCCAAAGCTGGGAGCCCATACGGCAGTGCAAAGGCTTTTGCGCTGACCCTCAGGAATTTCCACCAATTTTCCTGGCTTTCCTGCAGATCATGGGGTACTACCCTTGACAGTACAGGTGAAACTTCAGGGGAGTTTCAACAGCACTTCATGGGGGCATACCTGAAAGCTTCCCATTCCAAGCCAACTCTGTCCTCCCATGATTTCCAACGACTTTGCGATGACTTCATCAGTATCCAAGTCCTCCTCAGATGGTGATAGCCCTTGATCTTTCCTAGAATCTAAGGTGCATTGGGGCTGCTTATGGGACTCTAATACATATTATCATATTTATAACAGCATTTGATCCGCCAATGTCACTTTCATCCACCACAGGGCATGCACCTGCTTTTGTGCATCAAAACATCTGAACCAGCTATGCAAAAGAAACATTGGCAGTCTCTCTCTCCCTCTCTGGTCTAGTCTTTCCAGGCGACGCTTTTCTTCATTGCGCGTTTAGTGAGATGATGGCGATGAGGGCCTGCCAAAACACAGCCACGATGTTTCTGCAGCAGAACAAGCTTCTCTTGTGCCTGTGGGTGGGCAGTCGCCAGAGTCCGACTCTCACGTTTCCGTTGCTTGGGCCAGCGTCTGAGGAAAATAACTCGTTTAGAAAACACTGCAGAAAGTCTACTTTTAAATATGACCTGACAGAATCCACTAACAGAAGGCCTGAAAATGAATAGACTATCAACATCTATCAACTTGGAGGTTTGAGGACCTGTCTGACAACCCCTGCATCCATTTTGGTGTTGCCTTTCGCATGCGCATGACTGACGCTACGCCGCTATGCGATGTGAGGACAGATTCGGGCTGTGCAGCCAAACCGTCTGACTGAAACAAAGGAAACACTCAGTGTGGCAACCAGTGCCTTTCACTTTCTCAAGACATTCGAGATAGATAGGCTTTCTCAAGACATTCCAGATAGACAGACATGGTAAGAATCTCTTAATCTCTTTCTCTCTCGCTCTTTCTCTCTGTTGCTCCATGACCCCGTCCATGGTAAGAATTCTGAAGGGACGGTTACCAGATGCCAGTTTCATCATCTTATGATTTGTGAGGCTATCATGACAGCACGCACTTCTCCGAATCTGATCACTCTCCACATTTGGAAATCCGAGCCTGGGCAGATTCAATGCCTCTTGAACTGTCAATGCTACCCATCCTGATCCTAGTTGCAACAGAACGCTATATCTGCCATATAGCAACTCTCATTTTTAGCCATGAATTTTCACAAGGCGGGCAGTGACAACTCCCCATTGGGCCACGTGACCCTGCAGCTCACCCGGGATGCAGCGACCACTGAAACAGGCGACCACTGCAACACGGCGAGACTTGCAGCCACATCGTCTGACGACATGGTGTGAGTCGCAGCATCTGAATCCTTGCAACCCTGCAACTGGCCCTAGGAAGACATTTTTTCACAATCCAATCACTAGGACATACTGTAGATACTTAGTACATGATATATGTATATATGTATATTGTATATGTATGTATCAAGGGAGTTGTCTCAACTCCAACTTCTTGCGTTGCCAGGGTTTGGAGAGTTCTCAGGGGCTTGGGCCACCTTCGCCTACAGGGCTTCCGTCCCTAGGACATTTTGCCCCGTTGCTGAATGAACCGAACCTGGTCATTGGAGCTTTGCCATCACGAACTGTGGACTTCTTTCTTGGCTTCATAGGTGACGGTGACGGGGAGGGATTGGGGGAGTCAAGTTTTGCGGGTTCCCTTCCAACCTTTCTGGACACCTCGTTGAACAAAACTCCAGTTTTTCAGACTCTTCTACCTTTTTGGCGCTCAAGATTAGAGCATGTTTAAAAAGATTGAATTGAAGGCCTGTAAGTTTGTGGGCATCATAGATCATTGGTGATGGGTGAAAATCCTTCATGCCCCAGTGCAAAGTCTGAACAAACAGCCCACTTAATACTGATTGGTGGCATGGAGGATGTCTTCACAGAGATGCCATTGAATTTGGATCATCTTGAGTCATGATTCAATTTAAGATTGTAGTAAAGCATTGATATGTTGCAACAATAGTCTCTCTCTCTCTCTCTCTCTACCGGGTTGGCGTTGACATGTCAAAATAGGCTCGTGTCTGTGGTCAAGCTCAATGGAAAGCGGCGCAGCCCCTGAACTGTGAAATGTGAAAGGTCCCATTAGCCCATTGCTGGTGGGTACAAAGTCGTCCAAATGCTTTGAGTCCTGCCTGACTTGACTGCTATGCTCCCTTTTGGACATGCCAAATTGGCAAAGTTCTTTAAGAAATTGAAACCTCGAATGGTTTGACCTCCAGTCCTACAGCTTCATTCTCTTGCCACAAAACCATAGTGTCAAGTGTATCTGTATATGTGTGATGGTTGCTGTGTCCTTTCTATCAACTGGATGTTGCATAGTCAGTGGACTCAGTGAACAGTTGGCAACCACCAGCCGGGCTTTATGGCAGCTCGTCTTGATCCAGCTTGGGTTCCTGTCTCATTCCTAGTCAATATTGGTCAAAGCAATTGGGCAATCGGGTTGTTTAGTGATCAGTGAAGTCACACAAATCATTGCAATCAAAAACTTGGAAGACTAGAAGGACTAGCTAGGCCCTAGGCTTTCAATGACAACACCCTCAGATACAAATGTTTTGACTCATTCTTGGGGTAAGATTGCTGTGTTCATTCGAAGCCCCTTTTCTTGTGCAGGTTCCGTTCAAGAAACAACACGAAGCCTTTCTGCAATAGGTAACTTTGCATTCCTAGGGATTTGGAAACCATGCCCAGCCACTGTCATCAAGCTGAATCCGGGTAAAAATCATTCTTAGAATGGCCATCCGACCAATATTCCCTGAACACTTTCCCAACTCCCACCAACTTGTGGCTGATATGTCACAGAATCTGAAATGTCCCAACTCAAAGTCTTTGTGAATATTGTGATTGGACCGATTGAGCTTATGCGTTGACTCCTCCGATCAATGACCATGTTCCTCCGCCTATATAAACCTCCGTGCTATCGACGGGCTGGCCCTACACCATGAAACGCACTCTGAAACATGACACCTCTTGCATACAAGATACACGAATATAACACATGTGCCACACAATCCAAGAATCCACTATATCATATCCGTATGTGCGACATATTCCCCCCACATGCGGCGAGCGATATGTACAAGCTTGATGCAATTCTGTTTATGCAAGTACGTGTACACATGTCAGTGTGTGTGTGTACAGCATGCAGCATGCTCTCTCCCTTCGTTTATCTCCATGTGCATCCACAGATGGGCAGGATAAGAGTTGATGGAAACATCAGGTCTTTCATACCGCACGCACCAGCACTGTTCGCGACCTCACTTAGCCTTTTCACTTCTTCTTCACAGGTTTCAGCACCTTGAAGCTGCACATCAAGGTGTCATCAATAGACATCATAGCACCTGCGTTGTCGAATTCACCACCTGAGTCGCACAGCACAAACGTTTGTTTTTAACGCACCTGGCTGCCCGCAAAAGCAGGTCATCGCAAACAATGACCCGAAAAAGCAGCAGAATGATGCCAAGAGTGTCAGCCAGAGTGGTAGCTGGAAATTGATGTAAAGACTGTACAGAGATTGCACTGACCTCAGCAGCCAGGGTGCAATAGTTAGGAGCGCTAAATAGTGTGATCAGCTGGCGCTTTGCGAAGAACTCATAGCCATCTTCTACCACTTGGTGGGCCCGGCACACAAGGTCCATATCCTCAGTGTAGCCGGGGTAAAGTTTGGGCAAACGGCGCAAGAAAAAGGACTCTTTCTCTTCAAGGCAGCAAATTTTGCCTTGAAATTGAGAAGCATCGACACATTAAACAGACATTCATCATGAATCATGAAGCCTTTGTCTCACTGAACAGACAGAGGCTGCATTCCCAAGAGGAGACAGAATGCTGCCAAGAAGCTTGCTTCTGCAAAAAGTTGCCAACAATGTCAGGGCCAAAGATGAAGGATACTCCACGATCATTCTCAGCCCAGCCCGAGATATCCTATCAAACAGTCAGCACACTGACATATCCAAGACCTGAAGACTGTGTGGGGCATCGATTCTGTTATCAGTTGCGGCCTTGTCAGGATCTGCCCAAAGAAGGTCACAGATGAGGCCAGTGTCCGGGACATCAGTAGGACGAGTGATACGTTTCACCTGCCACTGTTTCGCTGCTGAGAACAGGAAGGTGGAGATGCGGCATCATGTTGTATTGCATGGGCACTTCACTAGATATCTAAGCTTATCCCCCCTCCATCCACATGAAAGGATGTCAGTGGAATCATAGGTGTGACCTGGTCGAAGCTGTTGATCTCGGGTGAAAGGCCACCTTGGATGGCAATTGCAATCATCCACGCATGAGTTGGATGCCCCTGACAACTCCCAACTGATCTTCACCTGGGGCCTGGGAGGTAAAATCCTACCTTTTGGGATCTTCTTGCATTAAAGACACCATGCATGCACACAATCTTCTCATCGATGATGGCCTCTCCACTGAGGGGATCCAAAGCACTGCATCACTGCTGAGGTGAAAATGCTCTTATCCTCTTTGTGTGTTTTACCAGGTTGATGTCCTTTCTTTTGATCAGGCCGTTTACTTGTAGACTGTGCGGCCCAAGTCACACACACGGACATGCAATTGAAAACGTCACAGAACTGCTTCCACAACTTGATGTTGTAGCGTCGCTTGCATTCCTCAGACTTCAAAGCTCACACACCCTAAGAATCGCATGTGACACCGAAACATTGCTCTCACTCTCACATGCTTCCCCTTGTTGCACTGCACGGATATTGCCAGGATGCATCATAGAAGCCATAGATACGTGTGATGGATGCGCACCTTAACAGAAAGGCATACATCAACTACCGAGAAAAGATTGGCGACCTTTTAAGCCAAGGCACTCATGGTTTCCACGCAACAGGAAGAAATTCTCGGGGAACTTCACCTGGGAATTTGGCTTCCACAAGATCATCCTCAATCATTTTCAGTTTCTACCTTTGATGTTTCTGGCTGTTTCAGGCCTTGTAGGCGAAAAGCAAGATGATGGTCTCCAAGCTTTGCTTTCCACCTTGCAAGGTTTCGAGAAAACTCTAAAAGTCGGAAGACACTTTCCAGCTGTTCTGCTTGCAAGCCATGAAACGGTCGACGTAGTCACCCAAAAAGAGGTAGTTGCTTTCCGGTGGAAAGCCACCATACCTGCACACTCCAAATTCGAACACAACTCCTTCATCTCAAGAGTTCATGAGCTAGGAAGCTATAAATGTTCGCATTCGCATAGAGTAAACATCAACTCTTCCACAGCTGACAGTGGGATCTATGCAACTCGATGCCAACTGAGCAACTCAAAGAGACGAAGGAGGTCATGATATTGGCCATGGACGTCGCCACAGATCTTCAAGGGAGCTTCCAACTCCTACCGAATTTGACAATCGCTGCTACTCATCCAGTGAGAATGGCCAGTAGCCAAGGCTTCTGCTCCACAGGGAGCTCTGGAATATGACAGCTTCATCCTCTTCTCCCGGGAATGGGAATTTTAACATACTTCTACTGACATACCTTCGATTATTCTCCAAAATGGCCCAAATCATGATCGTGAGCGGTCCAGCAAGGCACTCTGATCCAAGAAGATGGTGCGAACCTGGATTCTTTGCGAAGGAGTTTGACACTTCCACATTGGTCACGTGAAGAAACACAGCCACCTAAGGCATCTAGGCACTAAGCTCTGAGCACCGGACGGACGTGCACAGGCTCTTCACCTGATTCTCAGGGATCTGGACCAACTTCCCGGGCTTACCTGGCTGAAGCAGGTGGGTAAAAGGCATGAATGCATATGAATGCCATGAATGCATGCGAATGCCATGAATGCAAGCGCAAGAAATGCTGATGATTCGATATGATTCGATATGATTTGATTAGCAAGGCTGCTGGCCTCCCTTGACTTCAAGGCACTTGTCCACCACCTGGGGATGCGCGGCTGCACTGGCGTTCCCTCTAATTTGTCATTCACTTTCGAGCGAGGACATCCACAAGAAGGGTTGGGTCAAAAGGAAAAGACTGTGAATCTATCTTTCTCAATGAAAAATGTGGACGAAGCTTAAGATTGCACTAAGATTGCATTCTTGCCGGAAGAGATGGTGAGAAGCTGCTTATAACATATGTCTGGATGAAGGGTGCACAACATCAAACGTCCATCCGCTGTATGCAATTTCCGATGTCTGAAGACCTCGTCAACTTCAAGCTCTTCCGTCTTCTTCATGGCCAAAACAACCAGATCTGAAGAGGCGTATCTGCAATGGGGCAGAAGCATCACGGAAGACAAGTACTGTGGAGTTGAACACACACGGAAGTTAGACTTGAGCAATGCACATAAACGGGGATATGGTTATATCATTTTTATACATTTCTATAAATATATACATACATTTGTACATTTGCGTGTGTAATTACAGTATATACACATATATCTTTGCAACACTGGCAGGTCTCAGTGTGCCCAGAGGTATACAGCATATACGTGTACACAACACATTGAATTCAATATGTTGCCCCATACGCAGCCAGCACACATACAGGGGCGTTACCTGTCTTTATTCTTTCAATACACTTTCTCGATTTGATTCACTTCGTGCTTTTCCTTTTCATCTTTCAGCACATCCTTCAGCACACTGCATCTAGTCTTTGCACACGGCTTCGTTGCTTCGGACTTCCTTTCCTTGAACGTGTGTGTGCATCGCTATTATATATTGTATTTTTTTATGTTATTTATCTAATTATCTATTCATCTGAATCTATTTACTGCATTCAGGATATCTCTTTGCATCTAGGTATCATGAAAATTAATGTTCCAATACCGCAACGCTGACATCAACTCACATTACTTGACGCACATCTTGTGCCATGAGTACATACTTTATACCTCTAACCTAGTTGTGTCGACTGTGACCGCATAGCTGCTAATTAGTCAGAACATGATGCTGGATCGACGCTGCGATACATTAGACAGCAACGACATCACCGACGGGACAAGAGATTTCAACTATCAATAATTTCTACCAAGAAGGACCAGCGGTGTGATTAGGAGTAATACAAACAAAATTTGTTCAACAAAAGATGTGATGTGATGAGCAAATGTCCCAAAGTCAATAGAGTAAACAGGTAGCAGGTAGCACATATTCCATGGCTAAACTTCAATTGCACGATGAGGAGCGCAATCTTGAGTTGGCAAGGTGTGGGAGCATCAATCTGTCCATATCCCAGTGACCCAGCCTGCCTCGCTGTGTGTCTTGCTCAACAGCTGGTCTTTGTTGAAGCTTTGCGCGTTTGAACAGCGAAAGGCTGCAGCAATAATTTGAGCAAAAAAGAAAGAACTTGATTTCCTTGCATAAACACGGCAAGCCGAGCCATGAATACTATTTTCAAGAGGGTTCCAACAACAATTGGGAGATTGCTGTACGCCTCATGATGACCAAGAAGTATTGTCAAATGTGTGCTCCCCCACTCGTCTGGCATCAGGTATCTTCAAAAGAAGTATAGTTGCTGGGGTTCGTCAACCTGATGTAAATTTATGTGCAGAGAAAGCACGAGTCTGCCTATTTCATTGTTTTTGTGTACTTGACTTCACATCGATGTGCTTCGAAAAGTCATTTTCTCATGGTATCCGCTGATGGCTTTTGATGTGGTGAATCCTTTGCCCAGTCCGTACCCCCAAGCTAGACACTCCGGTGAGGAAGACGAAGATGCGGACACGATCCTGCAACTCCGCATTTTATGCACCAAGGCACCAAGACAGTCACCACAGTGGCATTCTATTCAAAAAGGTAGGTGAAAGGATTAAACTTCACTTGGACCGGTAGCCTCATCCTCCTCATCCTCATCATCATCCTCATCCTCGCCAGGCTCCAGAAACCTGGGAAGGTGAAAATCACACGAAAAACATGGGCTCCAACAAGGCCGCAAGCAGGCTGTACTGAGCTTCCTGCACCTCTATTGCTGCACTGTGCTCAGCACCTGCACAATCACGAGAGATGCAAGGAGAAGGGACGAAAGTACAAGTGCCAGATGCAAGCATACTCGAGAATATCCTGCAGTAATGTTGGAATGACAATCTGGAATATCCACTGGAATCCACTTGAATGACAATCTGGAATATCCACTGGAATTCATCCCACCTTTTTTTGGGCCAATCCACTCTATCCATTGTTGTTTGTTCATCTGCTTGATACTTATCAGAGTATCTGGCACAAAAACAAAACTGACACTCTAAATGCAAACACGAATGGTCTACTTGCAGTTCCTATCCCAAGCACACGAGACCTACTTGGATTTAGAAAGCTCTTAGGCTCCCCAACAGCGCCGCTTCAGTGGGTCTAACCTCAATAAAGCCAACGTGTTCGCTTTAAGGTTTCCTTCGGGCGCAAGCCACACTTAGCTGGCTGCAGCTGCTCGGCTGACGACAACCTTCAAAACTCTTCTGCAGTCAAACTTCTCAGGGTGGACAAAAGGAAGACTTCGTGTGACAATAAAAAAAACACGGGATAGTGGAACCACATGGAACCACATTTTCGCACCTGCGGCCGGAGAAAGTGCAAACCCGGCCACCGACAGTCCGGGCCTTAGGTATCAAGACAAGAGGATCAGCCTTCAACTGGTACCCTTCACGCATTGGTTCCTATGATGCCCCTTGGCAAAGGCATACCTACCACCCATTGGCCAGAGCAAACATTGAGTTGATACTAGCCAAACAATGCTTTGGAATGAACATTTGGTGAAACATTGTGAAAACAAGCTGCATTGCAGTACAAACTGACAGAGACTGAAACTTCTCCAGGACGCGACTTTTCTCCAAAGGTCGAACATATCCACCAGAAGAAAAACGCCAAAAGAGCTGTACTGGCTGTTTACCTTTGGCTCGATTGTTTTTTAGAACTGGGTTCCAGCCTAAAGTTGTCCTCAGCTGGGTCTACTCTGCAGTCAAGTGGGTATGAATTCTTCATGAATTGCCATCGACTTTGTCAGCCAACCATCGACTTTGTCAGCCAATTCCAGCCAGACGTCACTACTGGAGTCAGAACGACAAAAGAAAACCACGCTCGCAAGCGATTCACGCAGAAGTCAAAGACAAGTTTCTTGAGGCCCATTGGAGACCTCTACTTATTGGACAAGAAGGCATTTTGCATGGATTATCATGGCGAACATATATGTATTGAATGGCAAGTTGTAAGTACACAATATTCATATCTATTTATAGATATATATTATATGTATACATATTTCTTGGCACCTAGCCTCTTTGTGTATCATTCCTCTCACGGGAACTTCTGCGCGACAGATTGAAAAGTCGGAACTTGCGAGGGATCGATTCTCATGGGGCCTTGTGCCTTGGCATCATCTGTTCTAGGCAGCCCTGCTGTCATCTCGTCATGCTTCCCTACAATATTCGGTGCGGTCACAGTGTCACATTAGCATTTGAGAAGTTGAGATCCTATCCTAAAAAAAAGTCAGACACTGTTGCGAGGCCGCCTGTGCTGGCACAAGCTGGGAAACTACGAATTCAAGCCTGATGGAGCCAAAGCTAATAGTCCGCCTGCCCGCGGGCAAAATATAAATATGATGGTTCTTTCCTGTTTTTTTTAACGTTTCTATATATCATTTGGCTCTTTCTTTGCCCCTCTGCAAGTGTGTCGACCGCGCCGGTGTCGACCAGGCCGTGGCGAACAGCGATGGAAACACTATGTCCTCTCTTGGAGATTGTTGAGTCTACTGCTAGTAGCATATCTTTAGGGGGCATGAGGGTGGAACCATGAAACAAAAACTTCTAGAACCTCCACTGACTGCAGGCCTTGCCCCTTTATGTACCATATTTAATTGCGAAAAACGTTGGTTTTTTCCCCTTTCAAAGCCTAATAGGATTCCAGGAAGACATGTACATGTAAATGGTTAGCAACTTCAATTCCCAAGCTGGAAAAATTGGCCAAAGCTTGGCTGATATGTTGAACAACCCACCCAGATACATATTCAAAAAGCCTTCAGTTGTATCAAGAAATCACAAAGTCAAAGGAGTCTCACTTTTTGCAGCACAAATATGCAACAATCATCAGTGCTGGACATGAAAAATCCCATCGCTTCGCTCAACTGCGAAGAACTACTCCAACCTGCTTTGGATGGAGCACGTTTAGCGATCGCATCGTCACTTCTGGGCAGATGGCAGCCAAGACAAGTTGAAGCCGGTTGATGAGTAGGGCGTCAAAATACTGCCAGTGAAATTACCTACCTCCAAGAGGCGTGTGCAGATGATGGCTTTGGAAGTTGGATAAATAGCTTGCAAACATGCCCAAACTAACCGAGCAAGCAATGTTCGCGCCAGGAGTGTTGGATTCTCCCACCTGTATCGCGGCATCGCGGCTGCCTGTCCGTGTTGCATCCGTGCAACTGCTTGGCTCGAATGGTTCGAATCCGATCTTTTCATCAGGCTGGGTGAAGGCTTGAACGGCGCGCCATAAGCGTCTCGAACCTTGCCTTCTCTGGAGCTACAATAAAGCGTGCTCACAGCATCTCACAGCCAAGACTTTTTTGTTAATGAATGCCTCTCCGTGAAGACAGTAAACATCATCTTGTTTCTTCAAGTTTCTTCCTATCTCTTCAGGGAATCATTCGACTGTATCCAAACAAAAGTAATTTAGTAGGGCCTGGCTGGAGCACGCATGTGCAGCAACTGTTCTCTATGTACAGCTTGGGGTGCTATTCATTGCTTGCTAGTCCGGGCCAGCCTTAGCTTCATCTCACCCAGGACCCAACCACGGCATGCCACATGGAGTTCGTGTGCTGTGCATCTGTGTCTATCCGAGTCTTTCTCAACCCACACCCACCAACAACCCAACATCAGCATCTAACTGAGGCCCGGACAAGTGCATTCTACCTACTGCCATGCAAGAAACACAAACCTACGGAAATCTGTACAGTTGATGAAGAAAAGAAACGCGCTTCCAAGGTCTTCTATTAATCTTAGCTCAGCAGTTTCTACGAGGCACCCTATTTCAGACTTCTTCATCTTGGTCTGTTTCTAGCTCTCCCATGGCATCACTTAAATCACTTGTCACTACAAATCTTGGAAGAAGCAACGCAACTTTCTTCATTAATCGTACTATTGAACCTTCCTCATGCTCCTCACATCACTGTCTTTTTCCATGTCGAAGATTCTGCCCCATTTGATGGACTAAAGAGTTGATCAGAGGAGCAAGTGGAGGCACTGACGTTGCAAGTGTGGGGAGCCGAATCGTCGTCCGCAGCAGGATGAAAGTCATGGAAGGACAGCACTGTTTGATGAGTCAAGTGAATAACAACAAACATAGTCTCAGACTAGAACAACAATCATCAGCATCACACAACTACATTGAGCTGTGGGAGAAAACTGTTTGCCCCTTGGAGATCTGGAAACGTGTATGCCTACTCTACAACCAGAACACTTTCACCATATTTCATCGTTTCACTCCGTTCCACCTTTCCTCCTTGCTGTGAACGTCTGGAGCGCTTCCAGCAAAGCCTATATTTTTGGGAAAGAAGTAATGTCAACTCGACAATTCATTGCAGGAGATACCATGCAATAGCTTCCAAGGGTAGGATACATGAATGAATCAATTCCCACGTAGCTTCACACAGTCGCCCCAAATTCTTTCAATGACTTGCAACGCTCTGTTGGCCAGTAAGACAGCTCTCCGTCCTCCACGCTACTTAGCTTCAAACTCCTGTTTCACGATTAAACCACGAAGTTGTATCAAAATCAAACCACTTAATGGCGCTGGGCGTTCGTTGCAAGTCTGCCCAACGGGTGTGGGCTTGGCTTTGGGCCTGCTTGGCAGAGCAGAATCCTAAAATGATATTCCGGATGATGGTACCTACACCCACTCGCCTTCAACTTCAGTTTGCCATGCGAAATTTCGGAATTTGGCTGGTATGCATATACCCCCTGAGCCGGCAACCAACCATTCCAACAGCTTGATTATGGCATAAGACTGCATAAACTTTGATCTGTCTTCTCTTTGGATGGCTTCACATCTCGCCCACTTTGGGCTTTTCTGCCTGAAACTAAACACTACACAAGTCTACGGCATCAGCCAGAAATGGGTGCAGAAAACCATCCAAGCCTTCCTTCGCAAATAACAACACCCCAAAAGCAAAAATTCCTAGGCCTCGGCAGCGCACTCAGACGCAAGCACATTTCCTTTTGGGCATATGCTTATGTATACTACCTATGTGTATGGATATTTGCAATATGGATACACAGTACATGAAAGCAATCGTGCTTGCACATACACCTCCATCCTGTTTGTTTGAATGCATTTCATGGCAGCCTCTTCAAGTCTTGAAACAGTCATGGCGCGCTGCCACAAGCGAGGCACACATTTCCTGCATGGCTCAGCAGAACTCCACAAGATTCAACCAGGCTTCAGATCCTCAGGCAAGGGAAGGAATCATGTCCCAACCCTAACAACTCCAACCAGACAGGGTGTTGTAGGGTGTTGTAGAACAAGCAGCTGGAAAGATGACGGTAATAGGAGCGCCCAAAAGTCCGTTTGACAGCTGGCAGGTCTGCTTCTAGGCGTTTTGCTTTCCCTAGTAACTGCCGAGCAACTGAAATTTGGTTCTGACATCCTGTGGTGCAGGTTGCAGAGGATGCGACACCAAAGGTATCTTCACCCAAATGCACAACACATTTCCAGAAGATTTGAAGGCAGAAAGCATATATTTCATTATGGCTTTCATTCCCTTGCCTGGTGCATAGAGAAGGGGCTTGCCGAATTCCTCAGTTTGGCATGCCGGTTGCCAGTGTTGCAGCACAACAAGCAATGAAAAGTTGAAAGGAATAAAGCAACAGTGTAATAGCTTTTCGAAGAAGAATCCCAGGTCTGCAAACAAAATGAAAAGAATATGAAGTGAAGTACCCATTCCATGCTGTGACTCAAGGGACGTTCTGGGCGCGGAAAAGTTAATGTGAAAAGAGCATTAGCAAACCTAAACATAACTATCATGGAGCTCCTGCTGCTCCACGAGGATGCGCTACCATGAAAGGTCTAATGAGTACCTGCCTGAAAGCAAAAAACCCGGTGCTGACGAGGGGCCAAAATGTCGCTGCCGGCATCCTTAGCTCTTAGCACACATATGACACAAGCTCACTAGAACGGACATCTCAAAATACACATCTCACATCTCAAATTTTCTATTCGGATTGGAGATGGGCTGATTGTTAATTCCCATACTCACAACCCTGACCCTATCACATCTCCCCTCAACAAACCAAGATGGCAGCACTACTAGGACCTCTTTAAACAAGCCATCTCATCACACGGATGGACGAAAGGAACTAGTTGAGCACTGCTTAGTCAGTGCTTCACATCTAGGCTCTAGCCACTAGCCAACCAGTCTGCAATCCTTCACTTCTCATGCACTGTCCACATCAAATGTCATAATTTTTGACAAAGCCGCGGCAGTCCACCATGCAGGGCTGGCACGGCCGGTGAGGAGAAGGCCTTAACAGGGATCACAGTGCAAGTATAAGGCAGTATGATCACGCTTCTGTGTGCTGATGTGCAGCTTGAAAACCCATTCAGAATCTCCTGTTGAACAGAAGGGAAAACCAAACATGGGAGAAAAAGAAAAGTGGCACAAGAGTCTCCAAGATGAAGCTCCTACGAGTCCAGATTCCGGAACCCCATCCAAGGTTCATGCTGGCCAGGGTGCCGGTGCTTGTGTGGACCTCGGGCAAGCCCAAGAAACCATGGGAGGCTATGCTTTTGCGACAGCACTTGTGACTGGCTGATGTGCAACCACACTTGTCTCAATACTTCTCACTGAGCTTCCTCACAAACCATAAAAAGGTAGGCTGGCTTGGTATTGCCACGCAGCCTGCCACCTTGAAATTGAACTGAAGGTGTGGACATTCTAAAATTCTGACATGTTGACCGCGTTGCGCTGGAGCGGCCAGATTCATGTGCAACGCAATGCTGCTTTATCCACACCGCTGAATGGTAATCAAAGACCCAGGCCTTGCTTGCTGAAGCGTCATCTCCCAGCCTGAGACGAGTGCATGATCCAAGGCTGTGATCGATGTGGCCAAAATACTGCGATTGGTTTACAGCTCTCGAAATGCTGGCGAGGTGCTTTGATATTCCCACTGCTCTTGCTGCCACTCATCCCATATCCTGGAGCAATTACTCATGTTTTAGAGGCAAATGTCGGATTCAGAGAGTCTCTGCTTTCTTTGCTGGTTCATTATCTGCATGATCGTCCTACTATGGCTACCAACCATTGCCAGATCTGACACAAGTTGTCTTGCAATGCTTCAGGCTCCTGTCTTCTTCTAGAGCGCCTTGGTGAGAATTCAACTTAAACGGAGCCAGTCTTATCCTCTAAACCCATTGAAACCTTGGCAACCTGCAAACCTTCAAGCACTGAGCGCAGCACAATTGTTTGCCATGATAAACAGGAACAGGTTCAACGTCAGAAGGGCATCACTGCCTGCCTTAGGTAGGTAAAAGGCTGCCGGGCCCAAATCTTCATCTCCACAGCTGCATCAAATTTTGCGCAGTGAATCGATCAATACATCAATCCATAAATCCATCTATCCATCAGAGTCGCAACCACAAAGAGTTGGTTGAAAGTGTTTGACCGTAAAAAGGTAAGATTCGGAATCATCCAACAAAGGAAGATTTTTCAGGTGCATCATGTGCAGCTGAGGTACCGTGTGGGAGCGACCATAGCGTGGAACCCCACAACGTGCAGCCCAGGCATCCAAGGAACCATAGTGCAAGACTTCGCGAAGCTCATGGTGGCGTCGATCTTAGGTAACGGGGACGACGCCGTTAATCAGACTTGTTCCTTCCTTTTTCAGGTGGATCTGCGAGGTGTGATCCCCCAGATGTATCCAGTGCCAAGCAATCAAAAATGGAAAATATGTGTGACATAAGGTGTCACTAGTCTTTTAATCATTATCATTACATCTGGCCATCAATCTGCGACATTTCACTGGGGACCCTTGCAGTACATCTTCAGGTGCACATCAAAGGAGTGAACATCTCGAGGCAAGGGTTGGCCATTGGTGAGTAGCCTTGGGCCATGTCTGCATTTTGGAGGATTGACGACATGTTCCTATATTGTTCATTGCTTAGTCAGAAGTGGAAAAGCTGAGATGCGAGGTACTGCTCTCACATGAATAGTGTTACTTATACTGGTATATATATAATACATGATTGTAGTGATGTTTCTGAGATTCACTAAGGCATGAGCTTAAGAAGATACGCCAAATCGTAGGCACCTGCGAACATGGATGCACTTCAAACCACCCGTTCAAGGTGACGTTCATGGATACCAATTCACAACGTGGGCGCCTGCGAAAGTCACCCAGCTTGGGGCGCGCTGCCCCACCAAGGCCGAGTTGGCCAACTTCCGGCCCAAGATGCCTGGCACTTTTTGTTGTGGCTCGATGAAATGAACTTCAGGTGCTTTCGAAATGGTGAAATGGTGGAGCAAGCTTCGTATATCTTTGGCTCTCGCCTGGATCGATGCCCTCTGTTTTGTGACGTGGAAAGTCCAGTCCGGCCTTAGTAGGGGCGAGGTGTCCAAGTTGCATCATGTGACTTTTTAAAGTGCAAGATTCAATGGCGGGTGAAGGTGGGTCAGAAGTCAAAATCATGGATAGATCGTCTTGAGATACCGACTGCGCGAAGGAAGGCCATTGATTTCTCCGATTGGAGATCAGCCTGAGTCAGTATGGAAAGGAAATGGTGATGACATCATGGTTGAGCTGAAGGGCTACTTTTCTGCAGAGAGAGTGAGAGACAAGCTTTGGCTCAGAACCAGCACAAATGAACCAAGTCAGTTACCCCTTGACCTAGTGAGGGAACAAACTGTCCAAAGAAGTCACCATCACAAGCTCGTTGCAAGCGGGCGACATCAATGTCAAACCTGGGTGATTGAAAGGTGGAACTTGGGTCTCTGGTGGGTCCAGCGTTCCAGTTCATGGCCATGGCCCTGCTGTCAAGGCACTTCAGATTAAAGCTCCAAGCACCGCGGACAGTACCATCTGCATCTGCCACCGCGGCCCCGAACTGAATCAAACGCAGCCGATCCACATTTTCACCTCATTGCATCGGCAGAGACGTTCCTTTCTTTTTCAAATTGAGAAGGGAACAACAACAGCAAAGTCCTTCCTGGAACTACCAGGGACAGTGACAAAATGCATCTCTTTGATGGAAACTTATTGAAAATCATGAAAATCAGGAAAATCATTGATATGACGTAACTTTGAGCTGACAATGACCAATCCTAGTGATATGATGTAACTTTTCCCTTTTCCAAATCTTAGCATCCAACGTAGAGCTTGGTACCTTTGAGCTCGAGCACCACTGCGCGGCTCCTGACGGAGGAAGCCTGGGAACTCCATATCAATGGCGAGGATCGCGTTACCACTGGCATCCCCAGAGGCAGCTGCCAAGAGGTTATTGAACCTCAGGATAAAGGTCGGTGAATTTGGGATCCCCCAAAAACCCTCCCAGGTATTCCTGGAAGGAAGGTGGAAGTAGGTTTTCTGTTTGGTTTGGGATGGGCCCCGACTTAAAGATGGAAGAATAATTGGAAAAAGGTGACTGGAATCCTGGGAGGGGGGGACAACCCAAGATAGAATTTAGAAAGACCAATAATCAGCAATCCAACGTTGGATTTGTGAAGTTGTATGTTGCTAACTGTATATTCAATTTGGCCTTGGCATTGGCAGAATGGGCATGGGCAATCTGATATGCACTGACATCTGGCATGAAAGCGCCAGAACCCCCACTGGTTTTGCCAAGCTGCTCATGGTCCAGATTCCAGTTGTAGACCTTTGGTGGACAATTTGGAGGAAGGATGCAAACATATGGAACCCCTGCCAGACTGTAATTTCAAGTTCAAGTAAAAGGTTCGTCTCAAAAGCACAACATGCCATGCTTCCCACCTCAACGATGTGCTTGTCCGGATTTATGGTGGGCGTGTTTGGAGGAGAGGACTCATGCTCCGATACCTGGTAGCCATTACATAGAACATGAACTCACGGTGATGTAACAATGCTCGTGATTGCCTGTCCCTTGCAAAACAAAATAGATGAAATCCGCAACCCCTCCCCTCATCTCATTCACTATGAAATTTCACTTCCAACCACGTTTGCACTATCTGATTTCCTCATTTGACTACCAACGGCAGATTCCATTCCTGCCTTGCCGGGCGCCATCTCTCAAACACCTGCAAATGCAAATGGTAAGTGAAATGTCAGAGGCGCAAGACCCACAAAACAGTCTTTAATGTGAGACAATGAATATCTGGCAAGCACACACCCACGAAAGATGCACAAAAATAAGCAATTTATCCAATTTATCCCGCCCTCACTTGAACCTTTTTTTTGGCAGATCTCCCTCAATTTCTTGAGTCTCTCGGTCTCCACGCAGTCATTCGCCAATCATCTGAGCTTTTCCCAGATTCAGCTTGATCTACAGTGTTCCTTCAGTGCCATTTGTCAAGATGTGTTCGTAGAGCAGTTGCAACTCACGCGTCTGCACTCTCTTGCAAAACCTTGGTGCTACTGACATGCCTAAAGACACGACAAAGGATTGAAAATCTTGACAATTTCTCTTTGACCTACAACTTCTTCTATCGTGCTAGGGTAACATCCGGAAATTGGCCCAAAAAAAAACGAAAAGCCGCAGATCCAGACAAGAACGAGGGGCTCCAGCAACTCTGGATCTTCTGTCAATAGTGCATCCTCACACAAGTTATTGAACAACTTGGGCTCCCATTTGGGCCCCATGGTTCTCAGTAGGCAGCGGGCATCATGACAATCTCCGACAAAATCCTCTACATCTCGTCGGAGATGTGGAAAGATTGGATGTTCAGACATGCCTCCAGAGAAATAGAAAGCTTGCCCTAACCAATAATTGCTGTTGTTGAAGCCAGTGCCAAACTCTCCCAGATTTTCACCCTCCATGCGGTGCACAATCACATGGCAATACTTAGCTTCACGTGAAGCAGTGCTGCGTAGTTTAGGCAAACCCCCAAAGGTGGTAGGAGCACTCCAGGAATGAGGGGTGATGAGATTGTGAGCCTCGTCAAGCCCACCTAACCTTGACTGCGCTTCAAGACTTTAGATGTCAGCTTTTCCTCGAACACATTTCAGTTCAACAAGAAGTGAAAAACACCATAAATACACCTTAAAAGTAATGGCAGTCGCAAAGAGTTTCAAGCAAGAGACATGAGGCAAAGAACTGCAGCGGCAACCTCAGCAGAGTCTTCATCTACTTTTGCGGAGAGCCCTTTCACCAAAAGCTCCGTGGCTTTCGTCCCAGCTGGCGACAATTCCGGAATGCCACAATTCGCAAGGGGAGATCGCGTTGGCTCGGCCTTGTATTCCATGACTTGACTTCGCACAGGTACTCCAGCGCTTGCTAAACTCCAGGCAGCTTCGACCACCTCCAAAGCAGCTTTGACCTCTGCGGAATCCATTGGCTTAGCTGCCTCAACTATCTCGACATCCACGATCTCTGCTGCACGTTGTGTGCGCCGGCCTGACATAGCAAATGCCGCAGCTGTTGCCACACCACCCAACAATGGAAAACTGGATGGTGTGCTGCGTCCGCTTGGCGGCCGAGGGGCAATGCTTCCACTGCAAGGCACAGTGGGGAGGCTGCGTGGGCGCACGGGAGCTACGATCATGGCGCGGGTCTCTCTGAGGGCTGAGCTGCTGCTCAAGCCCTTGGGCACAAGCAAATCGGGCCGAGCAATCTGACATCACCGAAATTTGTACCAAACTAACTCTAGATGTTGTGGGACTATGGGAATCAATGTCTCCAGTGACCAAAACAGGAAGCAACTCAGCGAATCACACAAACTGTCGATTTCAACACGCGACTTGGTGCATTTCCCTTTGCATCACCTGTCGCAGCAGGGAGAAGTTGGCGCAGCCTTTAAGGCGCGCGAGAGGCTCGCTCTTTTGGCCTCCCCTGTAATGGGCCGAAAGTGGCTGCGGGTTAGTGCAAAGATATAAGGCCTCCAAGAAAGGTGCCGCCGGACGGGCACACATGCTCACTATGGCCAGTGTTGACACTATCGATTTTCAAGAACTTAGAACAAGTCAAGCCTGCAGAAAGATCCATGTCAACCAACACATGCGCTCCATTCGGTTGATCAAAGCAAAGCAAAAACGAGACAACACAAAAAGTACACTTAGTATCATTGTATCATACACATACAGTGCATGCATCAACACACGGAGCAGAAAGAGGACTTCTCAAAACAAGGACGGAATGGTGGCCCATTGCCACCACAAACCCCCCATGCACGTTGTCACCACCAAGTCCCAGCCGAGTTCTCTTGAAAGAGTGCTTTCATCCTTAGTTGCAAGGTTCAAGGGCCCAGATGACTACACGGGGTCACTTCTTGAATCACATTTCCCAAGGTACCTGTGCTTCAGCATTGCAGATTGATTTATTGGATCCGGCAGTTTCCAGATTCAAATGTCAACTGCTGAGCTTGGAGACTCCTGTGTCTCCAGGCCCAAAATGCCACGCACCTGACCAAACAAAGCAGCTGAGTTTCGCTGGGATTGCCATGGGCATCTTTTTGGCCCCACAGAAATTTCAGGCCTCATCCACTGGTGGCATCTTGTCCTCACTCACAGGAACTCCCAAGAAGGCAGCCAACGCAGGGAAATCGGTGTTCAGGATGACCGCAATTGCATCATCCCTCAGCTGGATGGATTTCAGTCACAAAAAAAAATAGTTTTTGACAAAAAAAGGACGAAACAATGGCAAACATTGAGACTTAGTGCTAACGTTTGGATTTGGCAATTTGATCCAAGAACAAGACGTCGGGAAGGTGATTCGGGGCACCTAAGGGCCATGCACAACATCGTCTCCCAGTTCTTCGCTGCTCGGAGGGAGGTTGAAGAACGAAAAAACCTGCCAGCTGGTTTCAAAAAATGACTTCCCTTGAGGTTTCCTGCAACTGCGCAATAAAAGAGATCTGCCTTTGGTACATCATCGCTTTCCAAGTCCTCCTCCTGCACATAATCTTCAATCATCAAATTCCAAACTCCAAATAAAGACATAACCTGAAACCGGTGTGCGAGCTACACAATGCATCACTGGCTCACCTTGGCTTCATCATCTGTTTCAATACTCTGCTTCACCACATGTTCTTCCGTTTCTTTGGGCTCCACAGGCTCGATGGCCTGCAGCGAAAGACATCACATGGACGCGGCAGCACCCCTAGCAGGGAAATCCATGATGTCTATCTATCTGCCAAACCATCTATCAATCAACCTATCAATCTATCTATCAATCCATCAATCTATCAATCTACCTATCTACCTATCTGTCTGTCAGTCTGTCCGTCTATCTATCTGTCTATCTTCCTAGCTATTTATCAATCTATCGATAAAGCACCCATCTTTCCACAAAATCCACCCATCCATCCATCTTTCTTTTTTCTTTTTTTCTGATGGCCAGACCAAAGCAAAACAGCACAAAACACTGCACTCTCGAGTTCTTGGACTGAAGATTAGAGGTTCTGATTCAAACTCTGCTGGATTTGGCCAAACTAAACCTTTCCAAAGCACTTCAAAAGCAGCAGTGCCTCCACCTCTGTACCTCCCAGCCTCATGCCCAGTCATGGCAGCCAAACGGGAATTTTTGAACAGTCACCAGTAGGTCAGTAAGTGGATTCATGGCAGCCAACACTTGCCTTCAACAGGGCGAAGCTCCTCTTGTTTCGGTTGGCTTGTCGGAATTGGTCGGAATTTGTCGCTCGCACATTTTGTGCAAAGCTGCTGCTTCGTGGTGAAACGAGCTGCGACTCACGTGACCTGCAGGTTCTGGTGAAGCCTGGCATGCCAACAAATTGTCCAAGTGGAGCATGCAATGACAGAGAAGATAGAAAGTTTCGGAACCCTTTGAGCAATCAACCCGCCTTAAGATGCACGAGCTACAGTCCAGAGCGTAACTGCCGTGCGAGTCTCGATGGTAGCCCAATGAAGCCTTAACATAAACATAGCTGGCTGAATATTTGAACAAGCATCTGTTTGTTTTGCACTTGTTTTTCGATACAGTTGCTAGTCACCCCAGCACCTCATGGCAAACTATGGCAATTAACTAGCGGATCTGCCTGCCCTTTCAGTTCGTGGAACAAACGAATTATGTGGTTGCTATAAATTGTAACGCGGACTAGGTTAGGTTTGACCTGTGATTTTTCTGAAGCAAGGTACTTGCGTCCACTTCCATGTCCTGCACAAAGCAAAGGGTGTGAGAGTCTGTGATCAGGGTTCCACCTTGGACCCAACACCGGTCTATCAGCTCTTGCCATGCACACACAGGGCAGGAGCAATACCAGCAATCCCGGGAATGCCCAACAAGCAAATTCTCCAGAACGGACCCTTCTCCTGGCTTTCCATAGAAAAGTTCCAGCTCACCGAAGCATTGGCCACACCGGTCATATGTGCAGACCTTTTCACTGGTGGCCGCGCCGGTTGGGCAGTGGAGGACATCAATCACCCCATCCTCGGTCAGGGCAGCTAGTCACGATGTGAATTTGGATGCAAACAAAGCTCCCACACATATCTTGAAGCAAGTGGCCAGCAGCACACATAAGCTGGGACCCGTTGACACAGGGGTTCCCTGACATCGCCCGCAAATCAGTTGCTTGGAGCGTGGAAAGTGAACAATCGAAACGAAACAAAGATTCTCGGACACAATCTTGAGGGAGAAGAATCTGTATGAATGATGGGGGCACCTTCTATCCTTCATTCAGTGCAAGGACGTGCCCACCTGTCTCACTACAACGGTAGATGGTGGCAGCTTCCACTCTCTGAAGGCTTCCATCAGAGCCTGCCACCCGTGCTGTTGTGACGATGGTGATGCCGTCCACAGTATCCGGTCTCTCATGCACTTTTCCCAACACCAAGCTAACTCACTAACGTGTTTGAAGAATAAAGGTTCCTCATAGTTGGCAGGGCTCAGCAGGAGAAACATCCTACGGACCTCAGAGTTCAAGGTCACTGGTCTACAGCACACCAAGTTGACCAATGGGTTCCCCAACTGCTGCTTCGATCCAGCGTCGTTCCTCTGTATCAGGGGGGCGCTCCCCCAATTCTCCAACCTGCCACACGTTTTTCGGAAAATCCATGCGCCTTTGAGCCTTTGGCTGTCAGGATGGCGGCCTGAGGAAGCTGTCGTGGAGTAAATGGCAGTGAAGACCTCGCAGATTGTAGCCTGGTCATGCCGCTCCAAAGAGATGATCAGCCACCAGAGATGTGACGCATAAGAGGCGCAAAAATCAACATGGGAGAAGCAAAGTTGGCAAACAGAACCTCAAGTAATTTTGAACATCATTGGGCATGTATGTCAGGACTAACCGACTGACTGAACTCCAAGAAATACAGATGTAGCGTGACGCTTCCAAGCACCACAGAGGCAGATACCAAAGGAAGCAGTTCGCAAGGCTTCAGTGCGAAACGTGCAATATCATTGCTCTTGACTCACCACCACTTGACTAATAGGAGCGCAACTGAAGAAGTTTGAATGCAAATTGACAAGCGTGAGAAACCACATTCCATTCCCAAACGAGCACCTCGTTGCTTCCAAATGCAGAGTTCCAGGTTGCTGCTTGGAATCCTCCATAGCGTGGCAACTGACAAACTTTTGACGACATGCCCGGCATGTTCAATGAAATTTTTTGGGACCAAGTTTGCTGACCTTACCCTCCTCAGCAGTCATTTGATCGTCAGCACCGGGCAAACCTGGCCACACACTGGACTCTCTACTCGCTGGTGCGAGCAAGGATTTCCCAAGCCATGCTCCTTGCCTTGTGCCATTGCGGGAAGAGATCCTGGAAGACGCAAACCCGCCTTGCGGCCAAGTGCATCAATCACCCAACGAAAACCCAGGATCAAGGCCCTGAAAGGTGCAGAAAGAGCTAAGGCAATGTTGCCAGTCTTGTAGAGCAACCAAAACCACACACATGACTGGCAACTGAGTTTTGCTCTCAAGTGCCCCGCCTTGGGATGTTCCCGTGTAAGATGTGGGCCCAACTTCTTCGCCAAGACCTTTCCACCAGGAATTTCCGTTTCATTGGGCGATTCTGCATCATCCTCAGAGATTCAGAATTGCCAGGTAAGACCGACGTCAGGCTGCAAAATGAGATAACGTTGCAAACTAGTCACGACTGGTGCATCGCCCACGACGTCTGGGTGGCTCCTCCCATTTTTTGCTGACATGACCAACTAGCCAATTTTCTATGGACCTTCAATAACCTGTCCCTTTCGCCTTTTTTTTTGAGCATCATTAAAGAGCTATATATCTTTGCAGCTTTGCACCTGCCTCTCTGCCCGAAGCGTGGCAATCATGTCCAACAGCCCTTGCTCTGGCAGGAGTAAATCTCGATCTCAGTGTATTGGCTGAATCAGCGAACCGACTTTTAGGTATGTTACAGTCACAGTATGTTGGGAACTGGGGGCATCTTGGGAACATCTTAAACTATGTAGCTCAATCTGCAGGCAGGTTTCGAGACTTTGGAGCATGCCCATCGGCTATCCTGAAACAAATTCAGACTTTCACATCGATAACAGCCTGGCAAATCCTGGTCGGTTTCTACTGTCTGCCATCTCGCCCAATCAATTTATCAGTTGATCATCAGGTTGAGTGCAAAACCTAAAGGGCACTGTGACATCCGCCTTGCAGGTGGTGGAAATCGTGCCAAGGGATTCACTTTACTGATGGGTGCCCACGGTAATACCAAAAGATGAAAACTATAGGATCATTTCTGCCAGTCATGGTTTTGGCATGACGCACCTGCGAACGTCCGCCATTCAGTCTGGGCTGTGGCAGCCTTTGCAAAATCAGCCGGCAAAGAAATTGGTTGTCCCTGTCCTCATCGACTTTTGGCCATTAGTGCATGCTCCGTGTCTCTTACGAAATCAAAGGGGAACTTTGATTTGACTACTATAGACTCTAGCCAATTAACAGGCTTGGACTTTCAGAAAATTCGCATGACCTCCTTCATGTGTCGGACAGAGGACATAATATCCGCCCACCACTGGATCTCCCAGCCTTTCAAGATCTCCTGAATGAAGCCGCTGGACCAGGTGCGCATTGCTATGCTCACCCTGGGACAAGTGACAAACTCATCTCTACATGCCTTGATGGTTATCACTTGGCCCAGCCCAGCCTCGTCACAGGGTAGGCCGATGATATCACCCATGCCCAAGGCAGAGGTCAAAAAGGTGATGTGAAGGATTGGGTGCAGCGCTAGATGAAGCTTCAGCTTTGATACAGGAGCCCCTTTTGAAGAAAAGAAACAGAGGACACTTCCTCTGTTAAGAAAAATGCAGCGATCTAGCTTTCCTACATATTATGTTGGCATTGACATCTAGTGGTCAAGGTTACCTATGAGGCGGAGGTTGTTCAAGCCATCTTGAAACTGACTCGCTGCAAGGCTTCAATGGTTGATCCATTCGTGTAAGCCAGTTGATGCTGATGAGAGGCCTTTTGTTCAACAACTCGGCTGAGTCAAGCTGAAGCGGCAATTGGTTCAAACATGGAAGCGAGAAGTTCTTCCAGCTCTCCATCTTCCCCACAACGAAGATGGCAAACTCCCCCCATGTACCAAAAACCAAGCTCCACACAGCTCAACAGCTTCGGACTCAGCCTGAGCTGCTTCCTTCTTCGCAAGTTCCTCGTGACCTCGAGGTGTGCGGGGGGGGGGGAACGCATTGATAGGGTAGATTGGTATGTTCCCCCACCCAGTAACAGTAAAAAAATAAAGCTCAATAATCGCGATCCCCTACCAAAAATCATATTCCTGGTGGTGACTGTAACCTGGGTGGGGGAGCATTCCCAAATTGTAGGCACATGCACGAAGACCTGGAGAAGTACTGCAAATTGTGGTAGGAAAGAGCTGCAGTACAAGTCAGGCATCAAGAACTCTACATGACATCAGTTCTCCGGGGCCATGCACGTCGCCGCTCAGCTACAGCATTTCTCTCGCGCAGCTCCTCAAAAGATGCCTGTGCAGCGAGTCATCTGGCACATGCAATGAAGCAGATCGCTGCATCATTCACATCGTCTCGCTAGGCCTGCCATGATGCTTCGTCTGCAGCCTGAGCATTGACGACACAAGCCGCAGAGATGCTGCTTGCTGTTAATTCTCGGTAGCAATTCTTATTTATTGAGGTTTTTCAGGTAATTTTGTACAAGTTAAGCTTACTTAATTGCTGTAGATCGAATATCTTTTCAATCATTGGAGGCAAGCAATGTAGAACTTCCCGAATCCAAAATAAGCCACCTCGGCCAAAGGCACCCCCAGAAGCCTCAGGCATCACAAATTGTGACAATGAATTGAAGGACATGAGAAAGGAAGGAACAAGATGCGACAGTGTGATGGAATGGCTTCATTTCAAACTAGGATGAAAGATTTCGATCAAACATACATTGAAACTTTGACTCGCACACCTTCTTGGAATGATCCCATGACACTCGCATGACACGAGCATTGGCTTCATCCAAGGTTTTCATGATGGGCTTCCTGGCTCAGCACGTTCTCGCTCCAATTGGTATGCACGGCGCCAAAGCTCCCGCTCCGCTTGCTCTGCTTGCTCCGTTTGCTCAGCCTGAAGGAATCGAAGCACGGATGCTTCTAGTAGTGAGTAGATATGTGATGCGATGTGACACTTTCGGCAAGATCGTTGCACCAGGAATAGCCCTCATGCCTCCTTCAATTTTTTCCGATTGATGTTCCCTCATTCTAGAAAGACATCGAGAGACTTTCCTCAAGACCAGACATGTGTCACAGTAAGCCATCAGGTCACGGGAAGTTTGCCCATGTGCCTCAGGTCGTTGAGCCTCAGAAAAAACGGGAGGCCGTTTTTTCTCCATAGTTTTTCAACAAGAAAAACGGTGGGTTTTTGGTGGATCCCCATGTCTTGAAAAAGAGCCCATGTCGAAAGTTTTTTTGAGTGGCCGGGACACCACTTCAGGTGCCTTTTGCTCATTGGCAAGGTCTCACCAGGCTTCACAAGTTGGATTACCCCGATTTTTTCAATAATTCAGACCTGTCTTGTTCACCGTGTCACCACTCAGGCAGCCTGCTCAGAACCAAGAGTTCTGCATATGTGCTTGAATTGGAAAGGGCGATGATCTCGATGAAGGCAAGCAAGCTTGGCTTGAGGAAAGAAGACAGTGCTTTGATATTTGTAACTTGTGAACCATTGGTTTGCACGGATGTCCGCCCTATCCTGAGTTGCATCACTGCTTGGAGTAAGAAGCGGCACTTCAATAAAGAATTGAGATCTGACATATGATGCAGTGGCATGATCGAGTTTCTTGCAACATGTAACATGCCCTTGCGTCATCGACTCCAGACATTGCCAGATATCTCAGCGTGTGAAACCATAGCTGGAACACTCAGACAGAGAGATTCCATGCCTGTCCGCCTTCAGCGGTTCACTCATCACACTCGACAGAAGGTGTTCAAACAGCGCAGGTTTGCATCCAAGTTGCATACTACTTTAGAGTGCCTCCCATGTAGCTGCTGAAAAAGCCTGTAGTTTGAATTGGGGGCCTCAGTCAAGCCGTCCCATCCACACAGATATCAATTTGGATGTGTAGAACCAGATGGAGTGGTTCCAACAACAACCAAGGCCACTACGGCTGGCTGATATCCACCTTTGTCACCCCATCGCCCTTGGCAAAGTGGAGCGGCGACAGCAAATCCACAATTGCTTGTGGTGGATTTGTTAATCTATGTCTATGATCTACCGTCTACAGCATATAAGTCTACCATATGCAAGGGTATGAACTCGCTAAACGTGAGCAGGTCATCATAAAACTGCACCCAACTGTGCAAGGACAAGCAGTTTTGACCTTGATCTAGTTGCGATCAACACAGCCTCGTGAACCTCTCACCCTCCAATCTTCATCCAAGGCACTCCAACAGTTGTAGACGTCCTGGCCGTCAGTGTGAGAATACTCAGCATTGACGACATGGTCATGTTGGCATGTTGGCATGTACACTACACTACACTTCATCTGCTTGGCTTAAAGTCCCGGCCCCACAGTGCAACACTGTGCTCCTAAACGAAGCTGGCTGTAGGAGCACCTCCCGCTCACCTGCATGCTGATGTGTATCCGGAAATCTGCTCTTAATGCCAAAATCAAATGCATGCAAACCAAGCACCATGAAATCCGAGAACCTTTCCACTGATTATATGACTGGCGGTGAGGGCCTTCTGGTCCCTCCAAAAGAAGTCCTTAGCCAGTCTGGTTTTCAAGATAAGTATGCTTGGCTTGTGATGCTTCGTCGCTCATGAAACGTATAAATCCCAGGACTTTTGATCGAACGTGCTGCCAAAGTTTCGAGCCATCACTTTGCTTGGATCTAATTCTTCTGGAGCTGGGCGATATGTGCAGTAGGCAATACATCCTGCAGAAGACTTCTCACTGCAAGTGATACGAAAGAGACAGTGGTTGAAGTCTTTGGAAACAAGAAGATCCGCACTTCCAAAGTCCTGCAGTGACCAAAAAGCCCAATGCCAAGCAACCAGCACCTCAGGTGTTTTGACACAAAACCTGCTGCTTCTTTGAATTGCCGTGATAAAACGATATAAAACGTCTTGGTTTCGTCCAACTTTAAACCCACATTGCCAAGGCTCCAAGAATGGCGCTCCATGCCCACACGCCATCCTGTGGCGAAAAGACATCCGTATAAGCTTCCTTGGCACAGCCACAGCCGCGTAAAGGTGTGCAGGTAATGCTGACCCAATCAAAGCATTTGGAAATTCTCGGGACATTGCACGGTGTAATCCTGAATCGCTCTGATGCTAAAACTTGTCATCAAAAGCAATCCCATAACCCTGCTAAATCAAGCTACCCAACTCAAGCTACTGATGACGAGTCACGTCCCCCATCAGGGATAGCATCATCTTTCCCCCTTGCCTCAGCCAAGGCTCTTGCTTTGAACAGCTGGAATTTTCAACCGGGAAATCTGGCGGCTTCGTGGTCCAGCATAAAACACCATTTCTAAACATCCAAGAGACGATTCAGGCATTGGCATCGGTTCATAGTATGTAGGCCCTTGAATCTTTGGCTTCTCGCTTTCCTGCAACTGTAGCACCCAAGCCCCACCAAATTCTATGTTGGATCATAGCAAATCTCTTGGGTAAAGAGACGGAGTGCAACAAGATATACACCCCTGAAAACTAACATGTCCCCTAAAAAGTGACAATTTCAGTAGGGAATACATCTTCCAACCATCGATTTTCAGGGGACATGTTAGTTTTCAGGGGAGTACTTACTCGAATCATCCTGCACCAGCATACATTCTGCTATCCAAACTGTTTGCCTCAAAAGCCCATGGCCCTTGCCTTTGCTTGGTCTTGCGCGATGGCATCGTTCTGTTTTTGACAAGCGCCAAAGAGTTGCCCACTGCAGTCCTGACGAAGTCGCTCTTCAGAAAACTCCATGTATATTCGTCAGCTTGTGAGAATGCCATTGAGTGCTTAGTCACCTAAGGTTTACTTTCCCTACAAGTCAAAATGCTGTGGCACTTCAATTCGGTCTCCTGGAAGCAGGCAGGCTGAACAAGCACCTTCGGCAGACAGGGCACTTGTGCCGCAGTAGTTCGGAATGTGCCAGTTGCTTCTGCAAATATACATGTATGGCCCATGCACCTTCACTTGATGCTTGCTTTCTGAAGCCGCCAAAGGTCGGAAGAGTTCCGCATCCCTCATCCAGCAGGGGTTGAAGTCCCACACTGAGCTGATTCGAACTTGAAGACAGAAGAGGAACACAAGGGTTTGCAGTCACCTTTGAAAATCCAAACTTCAACGACTGCGAGGAAAAAATAGCTCTCGCTTCCAAGCGTCTTTCTGACCATGTATTTGATGAAGTCAAAAGTCTTCTCCGGGATATCAATCGGTTTGCTGAGGCTATACCACGAGAAACCTCAAATTTGAATAAGCTGGACATGACAGCGAATACTGCTCAAAACCAGTGCCCGTGCTCAAGTCGACACCCTAACCCAAAGCCTGACCCTGGCAAACAAAAACCAAAAGCATTTCACTGTCCACATTACATTTGTCCCAACCACTGTCCGCATTGTTGGCAAGCAACTCTCAAAACAGTTGGCAACTGCAGGTACAATGTTCATATGTGTTGAGCCCTCGCTCCCCGAAAGCAAGTCAGCGAAGAAATCCAGATTGACCTGACAGCTGTTTGCTGAAAGGCACCTCTTGCAAGGCAAAAGAACAGCCGACAATTACAAAAGTATTGAAGTCAAACTTTCGCAACCTGCAAAAGTTTGCGATATTAAAAATACTGCCGAACCGTTGGTTGCCATTTTTGGTTTGCAGGTGTTCATTGTTGTCTCAGTCTCATTGGTTCATGGTCTCCACCCGAACCTACCTCTTCAATTTCAAAGGACTTGGACCAATGACTGGTCGCTGAAAGGTGTCGTTTACCCATGTCAACCCTGGCCACTGCCCTCCCTCAAGCCCAGCTGACCTCTTTAGTTGACCTTGCAGTGTTCATGATTCATGACTGGATTGCAAGAAAGCACAGCCGGGGTCGGTGGGGTCTTGAAACAGGGGCAGGATGCTGCCCCTTCTGTAAACAGCATTGAGGGTCGGTTGCGGTCAGTACATTGTTAGAGGATGACAGCCGCATCAATCTGCTTGAGATCCAAACGGCAGCCCTGGCGCAGTTTCCTGAGCCATATGATGCAGCATTGCTCATTTGGGATGCCATAATTCAGGCTATTCATAAACAGCCAATCTAAAAGGTTGGCACTACACATTGGCAGAACAATCAAAATAAGTCAGCATTGCAATCAAAGGCGATCGCGCTTCTATTGGAAAGTTAAACAGCGCAAACAGGACTTAAACACAGCGAGAGCTGCAGTTGTTTGACACTTTTTTGCACAAAATATACTGTAGTGACAATACAGAGAATGACGTCAAAAAATCTTCAAGTGACACCAACCACACCAGGTATCCAAAGCATTTCCAACCTGTCCGAGGTCACCCTTTTCCCCACCTCCAAACGGCGGCCCACAGACATTGAGTAGCAGCTGGCGTCCGGGCCTGACAAGAATCTTTCATTTGCCAGTCATCAACTTTTTGATTCTTTCAGTAACCATAACTAAAGACTCTTACAGAGAGATGAAACACCGAAACACCAAGTCCGCCTTCCAAAGGATCTGCCTTCTTCACGGGCCATGCCCCGTATGTCATACAGGACCTCAGACTGCTGTGGTGCATCTGTGGCCCTCTCTCTGCATGGTGGCCATCCAAGGTGTCTCCTGGGCTCCCAAGCTCTCCTTTAGCATCCCAGCTGAAACCTGCACACGCGCAACCAATCGAAGCATCTTGTAAGTAACAGGATGCATTGTATACCAAATAGGGGGGAGATACAAGTGGATGGATGAATAGGTAGATAGATCAAAGATACACACATCGCATACATACACTATCATACTTTGCTTTTTCTGGACCCTTGCTAGTGCATCAAAGCAGCCAGTACAGGTATCAAAGGATTCGTCCGCAGCGTTCTTCTCAATCTTCGCTTTGCATGCGAGGCGGCCTCAACAGAAATCCCGGAAGATATTTGTCATGGGATCTCTTCAAAAAGTGTTTGCACATCTCAGGCCCCCAGGCTACCCCCTCTGCCCTCTGCTCGAGAGTTTGTCTATCTGAGCACTTCACATTCTTCCGCTGAAGCAGCTCCCTTCTCAGGAGAAGAAACAACCCCTTCGCCAGTGCAGACTCCTGTCATTTTCCAGCGACCTCCCCACCCCATGGCCCATGATTTAAAGGGAAGTAATTCCACCCTGAATAAAAAAACACAAGCTCGCTGTATCGAAATTCAAGTCATTCACAGTCCTTTGCCGACAATGCCTTCCATTGTTTCCACTTTTGCGCTCTTGGGGCTCTTTCCACCCTGCACGTGTGACATCATTACTTTCATTTTTACAACCAACTCTTAGAGAGATCCCAGGTTCTGACTCTCCAGTGCAAAGTGTTCACAAGTTGAGAAATGGACTTTTTTTTTACCTGTTTCCGTGGAAAGTAGAAGGACCTAGCCCATCATCATGCTCGGAATTTACGTATTAAAGTTTGCGACAGAATGCTCCCTTCAATTTTGCATCAAGAAGTGGCTTCAGGAAACACGAGCCTCCAGCGATTTAAGGGCAGCGCTGCAGCTCTCCGCGTCAACCTTATGAGAATGTCATCTTTGGTTGAAAGAGCCCAGGCGCAAGATTAAGATTTCAAACAAAGATATTTCAAATGAAGATATCGATAGAGAAAAATAAAAAAAAGGTGCGGGTGTTGCAAACATTCGATGCATATGCTGCGGTGCACAACTGCAACTGGCCTGGCACATCCAATCTTTCAATTTGTCTCCAACGGCCACTGCCTCGGCGCCCAAGGGTTGAAGCCAACCAACCCCATCAACAAAAATCAATCCGCCAAGAGACTGAACTGCTGCTCCTCAAATCCACTGCCACCTCGGCCACTGCACTCATCAATCACCTATCTCCAGAATGATAAATTAAACTAATATATAAACATATCATCTCTTGCAACCAAGTTGCCACAGCAGTCGGTTGCGCATCACAGCCTGAGAAGTAGAGCCGCAGCTGCGGCTTTGGGATGCCTGGAAATTTTCGGAGACAAAGCAGCTGAGGTGAGCAGCCAAGAAGGCCACCCACTATGACATGTTTTGTTTTGTTTTTCAATTAATTTCTTTTAATAAGACGTATCTTTCTGATCACTTCCCGCCACCCTCAAAGCCCATAGGATCACTGTGTGTGGGCACCTGCTGCAACAGCCAAGTGGGACAGCTGCTGATCGCAACCTGTTCCCACCTGTCACACCAAGAAGTCATGAGCCTTGATGACTAGCAGAGAATGTGTTTGCATGCCATTGGCTACTCCGGGTCTTCTTTTTCTGCATCCTTACGAGAAATCGAGAGAAATCTCAGACCCAACCCCCAGGCCTTGAAGCTTGGGAAAATCCCAGCGTTCCAAGCGGGAGCCTGAACAGCTCGGCCAGTATTCGTCCAAGCACTGCAAGCATATTCGCCGAATCACCTTATCCTACCGCCAAATGTGACAAACTAGCAAAGTCAATGGGTCCAGCCTGCGTAGTTAGTGGAGCAAAAGAAATCTGAGACTCAGGAGCCTGAGGAGGATGGGTGTTTCCTGGCATGATGGGCTCCGATGTTTTGGCAGGCTGTGGTGGTTTGCCCGGTGCCTTTGGGGTTTCTGGAAAGTTGCCGGTGAGCGCTGGGGCCGCGGGGACGTTGGAAACATCCTCAATGGACATTCCGGGGAACGGCACCTTTGGGGCTTCAGTGACCTTCGGCGCTTCCGTGGCCACGGGGAGCGCCGTAGGACTGATGGGTGGCAAGGGAGCGAGGACATCGGAGGAGCCGGTCAGGTCAATTCGAGGCTCCGCAGGGGATGTTGGGGCTGCTGGGGCGGCTGGTGGCCTTAGTTCCCAAGATCAACAGCTGCAAATCGGGAAAACCCATGCCTTGATGTCTTCATGTCTTCAGCTCTCCGAGGATGCAACTGGAGGGTTGGAAAGAACCCCTGCGAAAAGGCAACAGAGGATGACACGTCGAACGGGTTTCTTCAACTTGAAGGTGTCAGGTCCGAAACCCGTCTAACCAGAACGAACGTGAACTTGACAAAATAAAGACTTACTGTTACAATCTTGCATCTAGTTATATACTGTGAACCATCAGGAGTCAGTTGCGAACATGTTTGAACATAGCCACTTCTACGTCATGTGCTCTGCCCCTTTGCCTGAAGCTTCCTTGGCGTCGCTTTTGGTGCAGCCTTCCACTCCGTTCCCTGGCACAAGGCATGACTTCACATCTTTTAATTTCGTCCTGTAATCTTCGCATAAATTCTACGGCACGTTAAGCCAAAATACCAGACCCACAGCACCCAATACCGGCAACTCCCTTTGACCATGTGAGCCTCAATGCCGGCAAATGCAAATGCATAAGATGGTAGGTGCTCAGCGCTGCAGAGATTCGATGTGCTTAGTGGCACCTAAGGCTGCAGTGGGATGACCACTGAAGTAGCCCCTTCCATACACCATACATGGAGCGTCCCTTCCCACACTCCACACTTGCCCCATACTGTAAGGCTGTAATATGTGGTCTTTGCTTTAAGCGTGAGGCATTCACAAGTGCGGATGTTTCAGAATTCTGGGTGTCTTGTATGCACAGCGATAGCTCCCCAAACCCATGACCTGCGGCACGCGATTTGTCGCGCCCACGACTTGTTCCGGCCCAGCATTCGGCAAGGCATCCCAGACCTAAGTAAAGACCATTGAGCCAAACAAACAATGCAGTTTGGTTGGGTGACCGCAGAGGGGTATGCGAAAGTGCTGGAAGGAAATCCTATGCAGTGAGATGTAAGATTATATGAGACTGATAGTAACGTCTTCAGTTTGGCTCTACCTTATACCTGAGGATCCAGTCAAGCCATTCTTTTTCTGAGTGATCCAGCATAGCCAGCAGAAGCCTTTGGACCTATCCGACACTGCTGCCCATTTGTCTGTAGGGCCCTCAGCAAAAGGGCTGTAAGACACGACGGGAAAGAATAGTCGCACGATAGAGGAGGTTCTGTTGCGACCTGCGTTGCATACTTCTAACGTGATCAAACAGAAACGCTAGATTCTACAGAATTAGCTCTTGTGGAAGTCTGTGTAGTGTGTATGTCCTCCGCTGCTTTGCAACGGTTTCGAACATGCATCATCAATTCTGATGCTTCAGTCCAACAAACCTCTCCCGGCAAAATTCCGGATATCTCGGGCCCCTGAGGCATCCACAGTGCCAACGCCGCTGCGGCCTGATCAATGGCCGAAGAAAGGAATCTGAACTGCAGTGCTTCAGGCTCTGATTTACAGGTACATAGCTAGTCCGAATGCAGCCCCGAGTGAAAGTTGAAACAGAACAACAAATAGCCACTGCCCACTTTCAAATCCTCTACTCCATCTTCACTCACGCATCTTTTTTCTTTGCAAGCGTCGGGGTCGCGAGGTCTCCTTGGACTTTCAGGATCATTAGACTCTGACTTGCAATTGCCTCAGCGGCAGCGACAGCATCAGTTTACACAGTCAAAACGTGTTCGCCATTCATTCCTCGAAGCCTAAAATCTGTTGCTCCAACATCCATACTCGAACCATTCTTACCAGCCATGGAAAGGTGGGTTTTGTTTCTTGCACCAAATCCAACAGTTGAGAACCAAGCTCGATGGGACCAAAGCCTCGGGCTGTGCCTCAGTGCAACAATGAATTACTTTCACCATTACAGTCCGGAAGTCTTCAATGTACGCTGCTACATTCAAGTTCCATATCATATGCCGTACGCCTACATCACTTAAATATATACATATCTAGTGAAATACAGATTTTATGTCCACATTCTAAAATCATATCCGTGCCCTCACGATTCTGCAAGAGTGCGTTGTAGAGCATGCCTTCCGAGAATGGCGAGGGTCCGTCAGAATGCCCGCTTTCACATTTTCCTCTGCAGTTTGCCTCTCAGGCGTGGCCTTTCAAATCAGATCATAAAAGCCACGGCCCACTTTTGGGGCCGCAGCCTTTGCTACCAAGGTTCGTGATGCAAAAAAACACCTAAGTGCTTGCTAAGCTTAAGCTAGCTTAGGCTGGGATTCGATATTTCGCTGCTGTACTATACAGAGCAATATTGACATTCCTCCATTTCTGAAGAAAGTGTCTGTCAAGGGTTGCAGCCCTACGCCTACGGAAAGACAATAAGAGCAGCCTTGGCAGGAAAGAGTCAAATGATGCGGCATGTCTTCTAAGAATCATAGAGAAGTAATTCTTGGACCGGCGGCTTCTGCAGCGGCGCCCCCTAAGTGTACTAGAAGGGCGCCACGACAAGCAAACTCATGATCATCCCACCGGGTCACCCATTCAACAAACTTTGGACTGATGCTGCTGTAACCATAGAATGCACCAGCCAGTTGTCCAGTAATCGAGCCATGGCTATCAGCATCGCCTAGTAAGTTCACAGATTTCACCACTGCTTCATCAAAGGAGCTGGTATGATAGAAAGCCCATAGAGCTAAGGCCATACCATCCAGAGAGTAGGAACCAAAGTATCCAGAAGAAACTGGATAGCCATTGTATGTCCTTCCACGAGCTCGCAAAGTGCCAGCAATATCAAGGTCGGATGACCTCCAATCCCAACATCTTTCTGTGGGATTCACTGGCTTCGATTTTACCAACCAGTTCATTTGGTCATAACCCCAACCTGACTTCTTCTCCAGTCCAGAGATCTTTAAGTATTCTTGGGTTGTCTTATCCAGAAAGTCTTTTGAACTCATGGAACTCTCAGCACTGCGAGTCAATGCTCTCATGATGAGAAAGGCCAAAAGCGAACAAGCTTCTGCTGCGATGATACCTGGATGAGTGGTATAAGAGGAGAGCCGTGCAAAATGCAGCAGCTCATCCACTGGATGAGCATGGAAGTAAATGGCAATAGGAGTGAAACGCATCAAGCTCCCATTCCCTGCATCTTCTGTAGCTGCTTTGTAGGCAGGTGGTGGCAATTCTCCTGGCAAAAGATGTGACAAATCCGTCAAGGATTTAGCAATGTTGCCGCCCAACCCCACTGAGGAGCTACGGCTGGGATCCTTGCGAAAAGCATTGTTATAGCCTCTATTCCACCAACACCAGAAGCGAACCCTCATGTCACTTCCATCAAAATCACGTTTCAAAATCAAAGAGTCGGCCATGCAAAGGCCCATCGCTGCATCATCGGTCCATTGCCCGCGTTTTAGCTGAAATGCATTGGATGCATCAACAAATTCGAAGCTCTTGGGATCGAAGTGTGGACCCACGGGCCGATCTTGCACCGGCAGAAACTCGAATGGATGACCCAAAGAGTCACCCACTGCCATGCCTAACATGGAACCCATAGCACGATTCATTAAGTCCTCCCTCACCCCGAGGTGCACGAGTTTCTCCTTCAGAGAAAAAGGAATTTCGTGGAAGATGGTATATTTGTTGAGGTCATCAAGTCGACGGTACAGGCTTCCACTTCGCCTCACCTGCACAATCTCTTTGTCTTGCTGATAGGGGGTGATGTTCCCAAGCATGTCTGTGATCAATCCCCTCAGCACATTCTCCACCACGAAGCTGCCAACTTCGCCTTGGGCCCCTTGGGCCCCTGCCCCTTTGGCCCCTTGGTCGACTCGATCAACCCTCTCCACTCTTGAAGAGATCTTCCCTTCATCCTCATTCCGTGGAGGAGTACGGCTTCCATCATCTCGCTTGGGAGACCCCATGAGGTGCTGAGCAGCACGAGACAGCAAGCTCTCCGCTGAATCACGTTTTGATGACATGAAGGGCATGTGGCAACAAGCCAGCTGCCCTTTGGCGACACCAAGATGGTTGGGAAAGGAGCTTGCCCCTCCAGCCCTTACAAAACGAGTGATTTTCTTATGCATCTGTCTGGTATGTGAAACCCCACCTTCAAAACTGATGCCTTTGCTGATTTGTTCCTATACCGCATAACTTGCACATTGATAATTTGATTGCCTCCAACTTCAATATCTTCATTGTTCTTCATTATGCTGTCACATTTGTCAAAGGATCCCTTGATGCCTCGGAGCCAGAGAGAAACCAAGCAGGGTTGTTAGGGGGATCTTCATCAATTTTGTGTGGCTTGAGTCACATGCGTTTGTTTTCACACAAGACTAGCTGCGGAAGTCCAATTCATTATGACAGTACAGCAATCCCATATTTCCACGGAGTGACTTTTCTCTGAGGCATCGTCCAGGTGCTAGAAAAAGCACAACAAAAAGCTTTAGTGCCTGCAACCATCACTTTCCAGCCACCATGAAATCGTTGTAGTTGGTGCATGCCTCTTTGGCCTGCAGATTTTCCTCAGTCCACTTGGATAGCCACCACATCAGCCACATCAGACATCGAAATGGTCAATTCTCTTGTGCAGCAGCCCGTCAAGGAAAGGACTCACTGACTTCCGGCCTTCGTGTCTTTTGACGGCAAGCGTCACACAGTGACAAATCTATGGCCCAACTCGCCCCAAGCTGGGTTAAGTTCAGTAGGTGCTCGTTTCTAGCAATCCGAATTGTCCACCTGCACCAGGCATCACTCCAGTCCTGAAGTTTCAGACAGAGAACGATACAATCTGATTCGGACTCGCTTGTGCAGCAACTCGTCAATCAGCTCCCAACCTTAACAGCTGCAAAATGATCTTCGCTTCATATAAGAAAAACTGTCAAACTATACCCCCCCAAAAAAAAAAAAACTTTACTTGCCATCGCCTCAAAAAGAGCGTGCATCCAGTGCAAATAAGATTCCAAATCTTTTCTCAATCACCGGGCGTTTGTGAGGGGTTGCAACCATTAAAAACTGTGCTCGCCGCGCCAGTGAGCTCAGGGTGCAAGTGATCCAGGAGCGATCCTGAATCGGCATGTGCATGTGCAATCAAAGTACGCCCTGCATGAATGATGTTGTCACATCAAGTGGTGAGATACATTTTCTTTGATTTACTCATCTTTGAAAGAAGAAGTCATGTCATGTTTCGATACGAGAAACAAGGGATGCTTGACTGCTTAAGGTTATTGTTCCCATGCTTCATTGCAGCCAGGTAACCAAGAGGTGCAAGGCAAAGCTACACAGCACGAGGTCGTAAATTGGCTCCTCTTGTGCCCGATCACAAAACATAAGACTTCAAAGTGCAGCATGTTCGAAATCTGCCCCAGTTGGTGGATTTTACCTTCATGTTGTCATGAGAAGCTGTGAAATTTCTGTTGCCCATTGGAATTTGCATGCACACAAAGAGCTGATGCACTTGCAACAATTCTGGTAATGTTGCGGTACTCACCATTCTCAATGGTCTGAATGGTGACTGTTTGTCTGAAGCTGTGTTTTCCCAAATTTGGACTGTTGTCCGCTTTCCGTACTTGCTGCCGCTCCCATCTCCTGCTCCAAAGCACCTTCAGCAATATTCTCAAAGCTCCAGCGATGGCAGCCGCGGCCCAAACGGCGCTCAAAGGCCTAAGCGTCTAGCGTGAACATAAACTGCAGGAAAAACATCAGGCACTTCCCAAAGGTCAAACCACAACAGCTACAGAAATTCCCCTTGAAAAAACCCCACCTCGAAGGTATAGGGATCGGAGGCTTCCACCACCACATCGTTTGAGAACTTGTGCAGCCAGGCCTCCAAAGCCACAGTCGCTTCACCACTTCCACAGGCAAGGTCTAAGGAGCGACGTGGAAAGGGAAGCACTTGCGATCGGTGCCAATCATCTAGTGCCAACTGAATTGCCTGGCGCGGAAGAAAGGTTTTTCGTTTTGAAGCATATCATCATATCTGTTTCATTGCGCAACTCCTTACAATCCAACTACGCAGCAACATTCCAATACAGTATGTGTTTTTGCAGGATTATATACTCCAAACTATTGATAGCTTTATGTTGTGAGGTAAATCATGTTCAGCCAAAGTCTTGCGGCACTCTCAATCATCCTCCCAGTGAGTTGTGCTGACAGCCTTGCCTCCGACAAAACATTCTCATGGGGGTTCACGTACGATGCACCCTTCAGTTCATAAAAGCCAGCAGGACCAAGCTCTTGATAAGCCTCTCGAACACTATCATGACCAAACGCCTCTGAAGCCACATCGCTTCGGGAGCGTTCTTCTCCAATCTCACCGGCACAAAACTTTCCAAGTCCCTCTGTGTACCCTTCGCATCTTGAACTGCTCAAACCTGCAGCACCTGAATTTACCTCACACATCAATCCTGAGGAAAACTCCTCAAACTCTTGAAGCTTGTGTTGTACCTCCAGTTCCCGTGGCAGAATTCGTTGTGGCTCTACCGTCGGTATGGCATCATCGGCCGTGTTCACCGTGGCCGCTTTCTGTCGAGGCTGGCGCTTAGGAAGTGGAACTGAAGGAGCTTGGCTATCCAGAACTTTCTCATCAGCACGTAGCTCCCACTCTTCTCTTGGATCCCGCTTCTTTCGCGGCATTCCTTGAGCCACTAGACGGGTCACCGCGGTGAATTGCACAAGAGGAGGCTGCAACTTTTCATCACTGACTGCAAATGCCTATCTGACCTTGAGGCTTTTTTGTTATGAATCTTTGTGAAATTTGGCTGCGATGATCGGAGCCACCTGATGCCTTATACATTGAATAGACCAAGGAAGAAACACATCCAAGGGTCCCAACTAGTCTTCCACCTCGGATTGCATTTATGAAAACCCATGAGCCAAATAACCCAACTGGTTGGCACTCGTGAGTAAGTAGCTGATAGCCCTAGCACTGATGTTGAAGCAAGCCCGGCCGCATAAGGTCAGGGCTCAAGACTTGGGGGGCAGGACATGCAGGGCAGCGAGTGTGGCATGTGAGAACTTCTCAATTCAAAATAGTTGATTTGATTTGGCGACATTTGCTAACTGCTCCCATCTTTTGAAGCAATGGTTGTTCTGTTCTGGACCTCCTATGCCAACAACGCAGAAACTCAGGAGTATATTTGAACTATCCAAGAATGATGCAAATCTTCTACGGTCACTACTGACCGTAGTGACGGAAAGAAAGCCAAAACAGCAAGAGACGGGCGTCTGTTCAAATAGACATCTATAATGCCAAGTTCTGGTGTGCCCACCTCTCTGCCTAAACATCAAGACGATACCCCTGCGCCCTACACTACACCTTGCGGAGCTCGCCAGATGTCGTTGAATCTTTCTGCCATCACTGATCTTTACGAACCAACCCAGGACCCGTATCATTCTCTACCCACCATCACAATTCCCCCCGTCTCAAGCCAGGTCTTGCCTTCCACATCATGGCTGCACTCGCCACTTCGGAACCAAAATGCCGCGCCACAAAGTCAGGAACAAGACTCTGGAGCTCAAAACAAAAGACAATCGAAGTTTTGCCTGCATGTGCTCCTCCACCTCTTAACCATAACATAAACACACATACAAAATGTAAACAAACCATGTTAAACCATGTACCCATTGCAGGTGCGAAAGTTGGATTTCCTATCATCTGCTATTCAACACGCTAGCTAAGACTCAGCTGAACTGGGTGCACAACCTGCAAACATGTTCTGCACGAAGCTGGTGACCTTCAGCAAACTCCACTTGATCCAAACATTGCGTGGCAGCTGCGAGCACAATTCAAATCCTTTTTTTTTAACGCCCAGGAAGAGCATCCTCTTGGTGAAAAGATCTGAAGAGACTGCTGGCGGCCTCACACCCTTCCAACACCTTTTCCTGATTTTGTTGCAAGAGTTAAGTAAGAATCTGTTGCTCTGGACTCCAATCAATCAGCGTTTGCAAGACCGCCAAAGACTGGCACTTTAATGCTCTTTGATCGAAGCAGCCCTCACAAGCATCCGCCGGTCCAAACTAGAAAAACAACGCCACTGTGGTAGTTGCCACATTGGTCACCTGACAAAGTGACTGCACGAGGCAGGTCAGGAATGAACATGCCATGCGTCAGTCAATACAGGACAATAGTCCTTGAAGTGAATCGGGCAAGAAAAAAGTGAGTGTCAACGTTTTGTCCACTCCTTTTATGTAGTAGCACATCTGACATTGTAAATCCATTGGCAGGATCCAGCACGCGCTGATCTGGTTGCATCCGGTGCACCTTGGTATTGAGCCGTCCAAAGTATGGCTGGTCACCAATCGACTCGTGCCCGAGTTTGGCTTCAGTGAGGCGGAAAGGAACGGAGGGTCCATCACTTTGCTCTGGCTCTTCAGGCAGCTCGAATGGCTCCTCAACTCCAAGTTCAGAAATTGTCAGACAGGATCTAAAATTACCATGGGTCAGTGTCCAAACATGCACACCTTGAATCAAGATTAAGATAGTCTAAGTCTATACATGTCGGAGGTTGGGAGGCTTCCGAGAAAATCGGCCAAGTTGAGGATCATTTTGGCGGAACCATGGTGAACCCAACCCAAGGTTGCTTTCCATGATTATTTTGTTGCTTTGGCTTGATACCTTTCAATTCTCAGATCATGAAAGGCACCCTTCTGTATACTCTTCCCCTAATGTTAGGCGTTCCTTCCCGAAAATCCCGGTGCCTCCAAGTCGTAGAGGTGAAGCGTTGGCGTTGGCTGCTTGGGGCCTTTCTTGGGAGGCGGACCTGCGCGCAGGACGCGCGCTTCCAGCCGATCAAGGACAAAGGCGAGCCTGATCAGCTGGCGAGCCCGTTGATAAGCAATCAACGGTGACCGTAACCTGTCACTTTAAATAGTGGTTATAATGAGTTTTGAAGGGAGATCTATACAGAACAGTTTCTGCCATCTCACATCCTCCATCGCAGACCTGTCACAGTTGTGGACTTCACAAGTAACTTCAAATAACTATGATATATGGTCACCTCTATACTGCATGCTCCCAACTTTGACCAGCCTCCCATTACACTGTCCAAAGCGATCGTGCCCCTCAGATGCTGTCTCTCTGGAACCCCCAGCAGCACTGCCAGGCATTGCTGCATGATCACCCAGGAGCCGTGCTGAAGCTTTTGCGGAAGACCAGCCAACAGGGGGCAGCCCTGTTCTGCCTGACCAATCACCAAGGGAAAGCCGATGCCCTGCATTTTCACCTTGCCTTGAGCTTGATGCAAAATGTTCGAGGAACATATAGTATGACCGTGAAGATCACCAAACATAAGTGTCCAAGCACAGTAAGAGCCATCATTCATGTTCCGGAACCCTTTCCTCCGCATGCATGACTAATAGCACTAGGATTAGTCTTACCTAATAGACATGAAAGCGTAGGGCTAGTGCTACTAGTGGTGGTAGTGGCAATGGTAGTGGTAGCGATAGCGGTAGCGGTAGGGGTAGTGGTAGTGGTAGTAATGGTACAAGTAGTAGTGGTGGTAGTAAATAGTAGTAGTAGTAGTAGTAGTAGTCGTCGTCGTCGTCGTCGTCGTCGTCGTCGTCGTCGTCGTCGTCGTCGTCGTCGTCGGCGTCGCAGTCGCAGTCGCAGTCGCAGTCGTAGTCGTAGTCAGTAGTAGTACTGGTAGTACTGGTAGTACTGGTAGTACTAGTAGTAGTACTACTAGTCGTCGTCGTAGTCGTCGGGAAAGATTATTATTATTATTGGTGTTGGATGGGAGTGGGGCCATGGTTATTCTGCTCCCCAATTCTTTCCGTTATCAGGAAGGTGTGACTCCAATTCAGCACCTTGCAGCATCTGCCGGCGACTCTCTGCTCCTAAGACCTTTGCATGCAGTAACTCAAAGTCCAACTCATCCATCACTACGAACACATGCTCATAGAGATGCAACCATTGCACATCTTGAGCCCATCTGCGGTTCAGTTCACAACCACTGGTCAACACCGCAAACAAATAACTTGCGGCGTGCTTGCCAAACTGCCTGGGACACAAGAGTCACATAAGCAAAAACACAAAAGTCCGTTCACATCAAGTCTGGGATGACAAAGCTTAGTGCCCGAGCTTTTTCACTAGTTTGCGGCCTAAGGCCCAAGGAAGGAGCATGCACACAAAGTTATGATGTCACAAGAAGGAAACACTCTCATAGCATCACATGGCATGAGCAGCACGACATGCTCAATCTGTTCCAGAAACACGTGGATGAAAGCAAGGGCCCTGCTCAATCTTGCTGCGATCAGCGCGAACAGGGCAGTCCTGCGCCAAGCATCACTCCAGGGAATACGTGGAGTGACTGGAAGCATCTTGAAATTGTGCGACACAAGGCCCCACACCAAAAAAGGTGGCAAAAACTTCAAAGCTACTCAATGCTGTCTGCAAAAGACCCCTTTCGCACCTGGCCGGCGAATTGCCTCTAACAATATATCCTGTTGGACTGCCGACTGACAAGCTGTAATGAAACATATACCATTGTAAAATATACTGCAGGGCTCTGCAACTAAAGCTACCAGTATATTCAAAAACCAAATAGCTGAAATTCCACCTTTGTGCGTCTGTGCAGTCCATGCAGACCACTCCCTGGCAAACAGTTTCGGCTGTGCAACTGTATGAAATCGAATCCAAACAAAGGTCAGGGATTGCACTGACACATGAACAGTATATCAAACACAAAGTACCTTGCAAACAAGTGTTTGATTTGGCTTTGACCTGCAGAGTACATCCCTGTGAATTGAAACTTTACACGGACAATCATAGAGCCCTCCGGACAAATCATTGGCACCCGCTAATCTCCAGCCAGGACTGAAGCCTACACAATATGAAACAACATCATACAATCCTCATTTCCAGTCTTCACATCTATGTTTTCGCTTTGTCCTCCTGTACAGCTATATAAATACATATATGTCCATGTCCTCTTTTATGCTGGTCTTTGTGTGCCTTCTACGTATGCCCCTCGTGTGTCATTGTGCATGTGCTTGTGTATCCTTGAAATTTCTAAACCAGTTGACCTGTCAAACCTTGGCCAATCATCGGCAGATAACGCTAAGACATCCCAGCTTCAACCATGCCAGCCACACCTCCGACGTGGAACAAGGCGCGGACCAGCTAAGGGAGACGAAAAACATTCTACATCCATGGCAATTCTAAATCCAACGTACCCTTTATATTGTGAATTTGATCTGCCTCACATGCACTATCCACCAAACCAAGGAAAAACTAAATGTTTACAATCAATTGAACCACAGGTTTGTGGAAACCTCAGCAACGCAACGACTTTGCGGCGCCTTTGAATTACTGCATAAGTATTGTGCAAGTCAACTACGTCACATGTTTGTTTCCAAGGAATAGCAACATGTCTGTGCCAGCCATCTTCGACATAATAAGCTTTTGCTGAAATCGGCGGAATGGAATATGACATGTTTTGTAACAACCCAAACGCACACACAAATGACTTTAAAACCCGAGGTTGATATTCAGCCCGCGGGCGCTCTCACTCGTTTCAATGCAAAATGGCCGCGCGTTTACTTAGCCGACTTCAGGTTTTCGTCGCCACGGTGATTCACATGACCAATGAAATATTGGATGCGTTCAATCGTATGCTTGCCGTTGGACGTTTTGACACGAGTTGGAGTCAAACAGTCTTTACTATGTTGCCCAAGGGTGGCAATTTGTTTTCGCCTAGTCCAATTGCCATCCTCAAAATTACACACAAGATTCTTGCAAAACTGGTCTACAAGCGATGGAGGCCAACATTGGAAAAACATCAGTCCAAACATCAAGTTGGGTTCCGACCATGCGCAAGTGTAGAGGATGCCTTCGTGGTATTGGAAAATGTTTGCAGCATCTCTTTGGAATGGAAATTTCCTGTTTGGTTTGCAAGCAAAGATTTGAAGAAAGCAGTTAGAGTAGGCCACGCCTATCTTCAGCCATAGGCTAGCCCACATATCTATAGGGGTTTGGGTTGTCTAATCCCCCAAATTGATATAAGGCTGAAGATGGGCGTGGCTAACCTTATAGAAAAATAGTAAGTATTGTATAAGGGTTGTCCTGCGTAGAAAAATAGATGATATAGTATGTAGAATATCATCTGTTGATGCTTAATATTCTATCATCATCATCATCATCATCATCATCATCATCATCATCATCACCATCACCATCATCATCACCATCATCATCATCCCACTCCCCCNATTCTATCATCATCATCATCATCATCATCATCATCATCATCATCATCACCATCACCATCATCATCACCATCATCATCATCCCACTCCCCCACATCATCACAAAACAGATACATCAACCATGTACCCCATTAACCTCAACAAAAACAAGGTAGATGCTTCAACATGTTGATGTATGAAGGTGCGGATGGCTGAAATTATGTAAAGACTTATGAGCTTTTGTTTTGTAGGATGTTGCTGTGATTTTTGTTGGGGTTTTGTTGAGGTATTTGATCAGTACCCTTATTCCTGCTCAAAACAACATCAAAACAGCTTCATGACCAGAAACCTTGAAACCTTGAATAAAACCAGTTTTTCCCACTTCTACCCCAAGAGTTTAGTTTATCGTTTGCCACTGTTTGGACACGATTTTTCCACTGCTTGCACATGAAAAGGTAATTTAAGGATAGCGAAAAGTTTAATGGGCTGGCTGATATGATAGGATAGTTGAATGCAAAAGCAACGGCCCGAAAAAAAAGCTGGCGCACTTTTCCATTCCCACGCCGACTTTCACTGTCAGTCTTTCGCTCTTTGGCGCTCGACCACAACGCCACCACAGCTACCACGACGAGCACTAGTGTGGCCTATGGAAGCTCATTTGTGGGCTGCCACGGACGAGAAGACGGAGGAGCCGCTGGCCTACGTGGGTATCTATGTGGACGATGTGTTGGTGGTGGGAATTGAAGCCACAACCTTCCTACGGTTGTTGGCCCAAGCAAAAGCCCGAACCATCCCAGCCCGGCTCTCGGCCTCATTCACGAATGCCTTGATCCACCGGTGGTCTGCCCAAATCACCCATGCAGCCATGACCGCCTATGCGGCCAGTCTCCTGGAATTTGACTGTGTCGCGAGCACCGTCACAGACGGCACCCAACCTCTCACCAGCGAGGTGCTGGCTGAAGCCACCCTCCCCCCAACGCCAGCCGCGTCCCAGCCCGCCCCTAAGGAGCAGTGGCTTGGAAGCCGCCCAGTAAAACAGCTCCAACCAGACCCAACGCGAGAAAAAAGCGATGCCATCTTGACCGAGATGATGCGGCGACTCACTACAGTCCTTCAGATGGCACCCTATGACAAGGTCGCCCGGGAACAACCAGTCACGTTCTGTGGGTACGAGATCTACAAGGAGGAAAAAGGCTATGGTTTGAGGCAGGAGAAGTACATTGAGGAGTTGCTTTCACGAAGGGCAAGGCAACCTCTTCCAAAGATCGTGGAAGGGAAGGACGAAGAACATCATGAGCTCGGGGTGGTAGGAGAGGTGCAGGCGATTGTGGGAGACCTGCAGTGGCTGGCAACTCGTACGCGGCCTGATCTTTCATAATCAACTGCCTTCGTAGCTCGTCTTGTACATCGACGTCCTTCTTACGCTCTGAAACTATGCCACTACATGCTGAGGTATTTGGCCAAGTATCCGAAGATGGGACTATCTTATGGAGAAGACGAACAACCGGGAGTTCTACAAGTGAAGGGAGATACCTCCTATGGCCGTCCACATGAACAATATCGATCGGTCCAAGGCGTGGCAATCTATTTGGGTTCCTCAAGGCAGGCATTTGTGACCTGGTCGACGGCTGAATGCGAGCTAGTTGGATACACAGAAGCTCTACAATGTGCGGAGTCGATCTCGGCACTCCTGGAACTTATGCAGTTGACGGCTCCAAAGGTGCTGGAAGGAGACAGGCGAGCGGCGTCGGCACAAATCCAAAACGACGGAGGAAGTTGGCGAACCCGTCACTTACGCCTCCGTGCGTGGCGTTTGAGAGAGGCAATGGCAGATCCGAGGTCTTCATGGCATTCTCAACACTGTGCAGGCGTGGGTCTGGCAGCGCATGGCCTTACAAAAGCGTTGGGTGGGCAAGCGCATCGACGTTTTCTTCAGTTGCTGGGCATGACAACACCTGAGGACAAACCCCAACCGAATGGCGATGGAGACGCTCGAGTTCAAGCACTACATGGAGATCAACAACACGGTCAACGACTATTGGAGCATGCGGCAACGGCTTTGGCAAGTGCAAGTGCTGCATTGGCGGTCGGCTCTGAAAACCGGAGTCTACGCGTAGTTTTGCTGCTTAGCTCAGTAGTCGTAGGATGTTTGTCCGAGAATAAAGATGGTTGGACATTGGTTGAGAATGATGAACGGAAACTATCAAGAAAAGAACAAGATCCCGAAACAAGAAAGAAACAGGATCCCGAAATAAGAAAAGTTCAAAAGGATTGTATGAAAGACAATCTTCAGAACGGGACCACAAAAATGGAATTGAAAGAAGAAGCATACGGGACATGCCGACAAGATCCAACATGGACAAATGACAGGAGAGGTGAGGAGACCGTAGACTTCCAAGCAAAGTCTTGGGAGGTAGGAGGATGTTGCCCAGGCTTGCGAGCCTTTAGGATGAACAGGGACGGGAGTCAAGTCAAGTCAGCCCCAACGCCCGTAGGCGAGCCCAATGTAAGGGCGGAGGCGGAAAAAAAAATTATATATGTACATACCAATGACTGTACAATTTGCAGGCGTCTCTCAGAAAACGTGGGCGCATCACAAGCCATGGAATCTACTGCGGCACGTCGAGGAGCGGCGGGAATCGGAAACACTTCGAGTGATGGCGCTCGGACTTCAAGCGGCGGCTTTTGGACTACGGGCGCCGGCTATGGTGTTTCTCGCGACTATGGAGCTTCGAGCAACAGTGCTGGTGTTCCAAGTGGCTGCGGTGGCATTTCCGGCGGCGACTATCAGGGAGCTTTAAAATTTCGCATCACACCGTCAGGCAATGCAATGTGAATGCCTGGACGCCGTGTGGCGCGCCCGTTTTGGGCGCAGGCGGTGAACCAAAAGAAAAGTACATTTACAAATGGATTTTTACAAATCGCTGCACCTCAGGCCATGCAGAAGCCGTAGAAGGAGTCAGAAAGTGCCAACCATGCTTCTTCATCCCGTGCGCAGTCCAGCCAATGTCCCAATTGGCTGGACTGCGGCAAAAAGCTGTGACCTTTTGATCCCACGTGTGCCTTGGCCGACCTACCTGTCGAGTTCTGACGGCTGGATTCCAAACCAACATCCTACGTACCCGGCGATGTTCCGGCAAGTGTGCCACATAGCAAAACAGGTCCCAATGCTGCTTGCATACGATTCTTGACCACGGTTTTTTGGCAGCTGCAGACGCGAAATGTTGAACCCGAATATTCCAATTGTGAAGAATATCGCCATTCCAATGACCAATCTGTATCTGAAGGTGGTGCCACGATGGCACGGCATAGTTTGCGAAATGAAACATCAAGTCTCAAAAGGTGATCTTTGTATATGGTGCGGTGGCCAGTGGCGAAACACACCATTGAAGACACAACACTGTCAAAGTATTTCAACTTCGAAAGCACCGAAGTTTTCCGATTTTGCAATATCCAACGGTTGCTGTGGAAACATTGTGTGCCTTGCTCTATGTGGTAAAGAAAATCAACATCCTGCCTCATACTCCCAGCAGCTGGTTGGTGAGGACATGGATGTTCAGTGGTCAAACAATGGAGTGCCAGCCGTCCGCGAGGCTTTGGACGCCTTCATAGCAGAGCTGGAGTGAGGTAAAGGCATGGGTGGCAAACATGGTTGCAGAAAGCTTGGGAGTCCAAGTAATCAAATTGGACACTCAACGGATGATGCAAATCATGGAGGAGATGGATTTGAATTCATACACTTGCATGTTGTCACGAAAAATTTTCAAAGTATAAAATCAGATGATCGATTTCATGATTTCATTGCCGAGATAGACAAATGTTGCTTCGACATTTTTTTTTGTCTGAAACATGGCGTGTGGAAACGGAAGAGGTTTTCGTGACTCCTGTGGGCCACAAATTGTTTTTCAGTGGTGGTGATGGTGGAAGTGGGCATCAAGGTGTTGGGGTTGCGATTCACAAACGTTTGCTTCATCAAATTGATTCAATATCTTTCAGCGCATTTTCCAGCAGAGTTTGCCAATTGCAATTGAATGGGGGCACAACATGCTTCAGATGCATTGCTGTATGTTTTCCGACAAGTTGGCATTCAGAGGATGACGTGGAACATGTGTATTCTTTGCTCGATTTACTCCTGGATGCATGCGTCAAGGATGGCTGCATCCCCATATTGGGTGGGGATTCCAACGCATGCATCGGACCATTGGAAAACCATGAAGCAATGGATCAAATTGGACATTGGGGCAGTGGGATGCAAAATGAGCGAGGCAGGATTTTGATGAGATTTGTTCTGGCCAAGGGGCTCCAAATTTGCAACCGTCAAAGTACAACCCACAATATGGAGGCATCGTGGACTTGTTGCCGCACTTTGGATGGTACATGCGTACAGTTGGATTATATTTTGGCAAACTTTCGCCTACAGACTGTTGAAGTGTGGAATGATTTTGCCCTTCCCATTGGTTTGGATCATCGCTGTGCCCATTGCATCTTACGTTTTCAACGGTGCAGTCGACCGCGCATGCGTCAACAGAGAGGACTCAAATGGTGGCAACCAACTCTGGATTCCAACGGTTTGCCGGCAAAATTTCACAATATTTTTCGCATCAATAAGGTTCGAGGTCTGCATAATTCACTGGAAGGGGTGGAGCGATCGCTGAGAAATGCTGGACNCAGCCACATGCATTTGCACACATGTTGGGTGAAACTTTTGCAGGAAATCCTCACAGACCGTGCCGCCCACCGAATCTTACAGAAAACCCGTGGACATTACATGAACTTCAATGTGCAGTGAGGCGGATGAAAATTCACAAAGGTGCTGATGAGGCAGGTTTGGTGGCAGAATTGCTGAAAAATTCGTCAGATGATTTTCAAGAAGACCTCCTGCGTTTGTTCAATGATATTCTCTACATTGGAAACTTTCCACCATGCTGGAGCAAAACGCTTTTTCAGATGCTGGCCAAGAAAGCACGGGCTCAACAACCATCTGACTTCAGGCCCATTGCAAACATCCGTTTGTTGTATAAAACATTTGCTTTCATGATTTTGGCTCGCATTGAAGCATCGCTGGAAGCACATCAGCCGGAAGAACAACACGGATTCCGAAAACATCGGCGGATGGATGAACACCTGCTGACCGCAACGTTATTTTTGGACAACGCTTGGGACAAAGGAATTCCAGTATGGATTGTGAGTCTAGATTTGTCAAATGCTTTCGACAGGGTGAACTGGGATGCATTGTGGCTTGCCTTACATGATCATGGCATTTCTGAACATCTCGTCTGGATTTTGCAGTTGATTTATTCGAATCAATCAGGAGAAGTGCAGGGTGAACATAGTAACAGCGATCTTTTCCCCATCCACGCTGGAGTGCGACAAGGATGTGTGCTGAGCCCACGCTTGTTCTGCAGTGTGTTGCAATGGGGAATGTCAGCTTGGAGACGGAATGCGGAAACAAAAGGATGTGGTTTTGACCTTGGCGATACTATGCCATCTTTACTGGACCTACGCTTTGCTGACGATATTCTTCTTTTTGCACGAACAGCTGCAGAAGCAATGGCTTTATTGGACGATCTGGTACGCTAATTGCAGAACATTGGGTTGCAATTGAATGCAGCGAAAACAGTTGTTTTAACTTCAGAGGTTCAACCGCCATCTTCCTTGCATACGAACAATGGAACTGTGTTACGGGTGCTGAAACAAGAGGAGGCACACAAATGGCTTGGTTGCATGATCAGCGCTGCAGGATCAAGGAACACACATCTGGATCTCCAACATCACCTTCAAGCTGCATCAAGAGCTTTTCATGCAAACAAATGGATATTGTGTGACAAAGGCGTGTCCATTTTACACAGGCTCCGATATTTCGATAAGGTTGTATCCCCAGTTGCTTGTTTTGGTGCATCACACCGTCCCATTCACAAAGATGATCTCGCAAAATTGGACGTGGAATATCGTCGATTGATGCGCATGGTTGTGGGCCCGCCTGCTGACACCAATTGGGCATCGCCATGGCACGATATCTTGCATGGATGGAACAACAGGGTACAGATACTGTCGGACCACGCTGGACTGCAACCTTGGTCTGTCACATGCATAGAAGCAGTCTGGAAATTTGCATCCTATGTTGCAATTTTACCTCCCGAACGATGCCTCATCCACGTTGTCATTCACAATCTTGGAGAACGTGTAGCCTCTCCATTCACGGTTGTCCTCCGTTCTCGCACTGGACCGCCAATCGTCCAATGTAACCATCCGAGTGATGCGTTCCGTGCCCAGTCTCATCGGATCGATTGGTAAGTTTCCATGACGAGGAGAAAAGAAAACGCTTCCTGTTCTTTTTTTGATGGCGTACAAGCCACCCTTCACTTAATAAACCCGTAGACCATGCATCCGTAGATCCTCTGGTGTTTCCGGACACTGCATATGGTTCTTGTGTTGCATCTATGATCAACACATTGGGAAGGTCGTGGGAGAATGGGGCGGGAGCCGGAACTTTACAATCACAGCCGGTGTGAAACAAGGGTGTGTCTTGAGCCCAAGACTTTTCAGTGCTACATTGGAGTGGGTTCTGCGTGGTTGGAAAAATACATCCCAACGGGCAGAAATTGATTTGAGGGATGGGTTGCCGAATCTCATGGAACTACGTTTCGAAGATGATATCCTACTCTTTGTAAACTCTGGCCCAGAAGTTGCGCAACATTTGGAAAAATTAATTGTTGCAGTTGGATGCGCTGGATTGATTTTCAATGCTGAAAAATCGGTACTTTTAACCAGCCAAGCACAACCGCCACCAACACTTCTGATAAGGGATGATGTTGTGGTCAAGGTGCTCGATCGCAATCGAGGACAAAAATGGTTACGATGCATGTTGACAGCTGCTGGGAGTAGAGTCAGGGTCAGAGCTTGTTGGCCCGAAGGCAGCCCCTTTAGGGCGCAAGCAAAAGCAATTTGAGATCTGCCGATCATCTGTTATGCAAGGTGAAAACTACAAAATCCCGCGTCATTAGCATCCAATGTTCACGTGCAGCAGCCTTCATAATCCAATTGTCAAAGCCTTTCCAAATCGAATACATTTGCAGCGCTGTTTCCCAAGTGTAGGCCGGTCGCCCGCGTTTCCGTGGCCCTCTCATGTTCCATGCGAGAATCCTGCGGGTCCATATCAGCGGAAACGATGGACCAAGCGGAGAACGAGGAGATTTAGGGACTGCAGGTAGTGCACCTGACGTTGCTGGGCGGGGCTCGCGTTACGAAGGAGTATGGAGCTCTGCATCAACACCATCGGACTCTCTGAGAGATCCAAGGTTGAATCGGTAGGGGTCGACACAAATTCCACCGATTGCAGTGAACGTGACGGTCAACAACTATGCAGGCGGTCCGGCCACAACATCGCGAAGGATGAGATCGGAGGACTTTCAACTGCCGCGTGGTTTCTCAGGTGGAACTCCTCCCTTGTCCGAGAAGGACATTTCGGAGGATGAAGTAGATGGCTACAGTTTTGTCGAAATCCCTGAAACCAGGAAATAGGCTTTGAGCTACTTCTTGGAGGAACTTGGTGTGTCTAACACCAGGAAGTTCAAAAAGTTGTACATTGTAGCCAACTTTAGGGGAGTGTGTCGGCATACACTCATATCCCCATTTGGTTGGTGAGTCATAAATCATGTCAAGGGAAACACCTTGCTACTTTCAGGCCTTTTTGAAGCTCAAAAGAAACGCTTAGCAGGTTTCAGCTGTGTCAGATTCAATTTATGGTCACGTAAATCTTTGGTGGCATACTGGAAATTTGCAAAAATATGTCGCTCTATGGGCGGAGGACAGTGGATCAGACGTGTGTTGGTTTGGCACCCACAACAGGGAAGACTTGGACGAGCATTTTTGATTTGGGTTTCACCATTACAACATTTTGCCCGTTGGCAACATCTTGAAAATTGGATGTGGACGGCTCAGGCCGCAAAGTTGTGGCAACACTATTTCCACGATTTTTGCACCTTGATTTTTAGATGATTGCGCAATAGTTTTGGTTTCACACCCTGCGCCCTAAATGGGCTGCCGACAGGCATGCAAACGCAAAGTCAAAGTCAATGTGGTTCTCACGCCACCCATTGTTTTCAGTGTGAGCACATTCGCCTTGACGAAAAATCGGCTTAAAAATCAGTAGCGCATTGCAGGGCAAAATGTTCCCGTCAATTGTTCGTAAAGTTCAAGTGAATGGCAAGGATAGGTCTGGCACGATGCAGCTTTGGAACGGCACGCCAATTTTGACCTTTTGCCTTCTCGCACAAACGGAAAACACCTTTTCAAATCGCTACACCGTTCCATTTCCCCCTGCATCTCGGATGGCTTGCAGAGGCCAAACTGCTACATTGGCAAAATGCGCGGTGGTACTTTGTTTTCACATTTTGTAGACCTCTGGGTCCATATATTTTTTGATGTCCCTCTGGGATCGTAGTCGTGGTGCGTCATTTTGACTTCACCAGGCGAAAACAAGCAAAGCAAAAATTTCCCGAAACCTCAAAATTCAGGAAACATTGAATACCACAAATCATGATCCATAGACGCCATCCGCCATGAAGGTGTATACACATTTTAAGCCGCAAAAATCTGCAAGAATACTGTCCCAAATATGTTTCCAATCCTTCTGCGCCCACCAGGGTTCCATTGCATTGCAAAACCGGTTTGCGCCACCGATGGTCTGGTAGCAATGCAAAATAGCGCGCCAGGTTCCACAAATACATTTCACAATCGTTTACCGTGTGCCCTTTCCAACTGGATAAAGTGACTTTTCGGTAAAATGGGGCAACATCATGAATCCTCCGCATGAATTGGGGAAGCAGCTTCGAACAATTTTTTCAAACGAAGCATTGGCCTGATTGGAAGGATGTCGCTGCAGATGTGGACAAATACATGATGGAGATCTGCACAAAATAGCCTAGTTCGTTTCACAGATTGTTCAATATTTCGTGCTGGTTTGCGCCCTAAACGAGGCTGTCTTTTTGGCATGCGAACCTCAGACTTGTTTGTCTGCGCAAAATAGGGTTGGTTTACTTGTGCCAACCATTGGCGTCATTTGTTTCCTCTTTGGATGCCTGCGCAAACCAAAAATTTCAATCCATTTTGGCAAATTGCAAGGAGTTCCTGGGGTCGCTCATCCAAGTTGCCATTCAACACTTGCATCGTTTCAAAGCTGAACCCCAAGCATTGGATGCATTTCAAATTTCTGCCCGCAATGTGATGCTTACATTCCATCCTCGGCATTCGGCACGCTTCGGCATTCCGCACGCTTAGCCGAATGCCGAATGCCGAACACTACGATTCTGGAACGAAGCAAATGTATCAATCTGCATTCAATCAAGCAGGATGCGCTGCAGTCTTATTTGTGTGTTCTCCCGGGGATCATCAATACACCCATATAATTTTAGTCATCCAACTTGCGACGTCACTTGTACATTCCCGGTGCCGAAGTGTATAGCGAAGCGGTTGGGGTCCCTCCTTGGGAACCGTCCACTGCTGGCAGCTTAGGTTTGGAAAACGCCCTGCGCTATGTGACTGCCATGGCCAACCTCTGGCCATGGTCGGCACTTCGGTTTTTAACATGCGTGACGGTCGCCGGGATCTACTGGATATGAAGTTTGTCTGAAATTTGGCACCTGTTTGCTTTTCATGCGCCTCCCTCTGTTGATTGAGCAAAATGTTGAAAATCTATGCTTGCTTCTTGACTTTCGACATCCTACGCGGCAAAAGCCTTCAGTGCGAACATGTGATTTCCATTTTGCATTGCAAAAACAAAATCAGGTTCGTTGTTCTTTCTGTTGTTTGTTGCGCATGCTCTTGTGCCCGCTTACAGACATCAACCGGGAATCATTCGCACTCGGCGCTGGATACCTTCAGAACGCTGGACCTACAGAATCCTCGTATTGAACATCAAAATACTTGGGGGACATCAAAATACTGTGGAGACGGCCCACAAAAACATTCAATCTGGAAAGGTCGGCATTCAGACACAAGCACAACCACACAAAATTTTGAAAACCACGGAATGTCTGGAAGAGTCTCACCACAAATGCCATTGAACGTTTCAGACTTTTTCGTCCTGGGAAAAGTGGGCCGTCTGTTCAAAAGTTTGTTCAGTGTTTTGCCCGGGAAAAGTGGTTTGCTGGGGTAGCAAATTGATTCTATGACATCCAAACATCAATAAAACAGTGACTTTGACTTTGCTCATATATGCGTTGCAGCAACCCATATACGGCAGAAACGCTATAGCTCAGTACGTATTGTACACACGCACGAAATCCACCAATTTCTTGAACGATCCAATGTTTGCACCATACGAATTCTTTCCATTGCGCTTCAAGCCAGCAAGCCTTGATTCGACTTGATTTGCTTTGTTGATATTTCTCAAAACTCTGTTTCATGGCAAAATCATGGTAAAATGAAATGGTCCAACGTATAATGTGCCGCACCAATTCTCGCCTGTTTTCTTCTGGGAGGTTTTCCCTTGGTAAAAAGTTTCAACAAACAGGGTGCACATTGTCAACCACAGCAAACGTTTTCTGTATTCTTTTGTGTTTCATGAATGTCGATGGGTCCCTGACAACTTGGAAAATGTTTTCCAAACATCGTATTACGAAAATATAAAATAACCAGCTTCGATCAATTGTTGTTGACATGAAAAATAAACATGCATGTCCCAGCGCCAGTCGTACCATTCATATTCAAATGCAACATGCTGCCAGCCTCCACAAACAGATGCAACCAAGCATATTATGTTGTCTGACAACAGGGAATTTTTTTGTTGGGTTTTTTTTCTTTCCTGGTTAGCCGGCTCAAATTTTGGATCACGCGATCCTTTTGACTCATCAAGTTTGTCAATGCAACAGGCAAATGCAGCAATACCAAAAAATAAATATGAGAAAAAATTCCAAGCCAACACACTCTTCGCGAAAACAACAACTGCCATTGTTGTTGGCGCGGTGAGTGGGCCGAGTACGGACAAAATGTTTTTTCAACCAAAAACCAACAAACAACAAATAACACGCAACAGACAACACAGAAAAAACAAACGCCACACTGAGTATCTTTCAACATTTTTCGAATACATCACACGAAACATACTAAACGCACACAACACACTTGGACAAAACTGTTTATATAGGCACTTGTAGTTTAGTGCCTTGTCATGGGCATGTGATTCCATTCTTTCCGAAAAACAAAAAAAATAACAACAGAACATTTACGGCCAAGAAGTACGTCTCACGAGATTTGCAAATACACGAAAAAAATCAATCTTGGTCTCCCCCCTGTTGGAGCTAGGACCACCTTTTTTTGAAAAACTCAAAGGTTTTTTTCAAAGAGCTGAGGTGACGGATTCCATCACGCACCCACACGAGGAACATGTTGATATTGATATTAGCTGCTTGGTTCCGGCCAGGAAAAGTTGACAACCATCCCGGTCCCTATTGTGACCTATCCTCCTCGGGAAGCCGCCAAGAGGGACAAAGAAAAAGATTCAGGAATACATCTGCAATTCTTTCCACTTCTTATTGAATCTGTTTCTCAGTCCCTCCAGTTTCGGATGAATGTCTATCTGGAGTCTATCTCGACAAAATCAACATTTTTGCTTTGATTCAGGTCGGAAGTGGAGGAGTACACATTTCTCCCGTATTGTATTCCGGGGTTTTTGCTTCTCCCGACCCATCCTTCTCCTCCTCCTCCTCCGCCTCCTCCCTTCTCCCTGCTCCCTCCCTCCTCCCGCCACACAAAACAAACAACAACCAACAACAACCAACAGCAACCAACAACAACCAACAACAACCAACAACAACCAACCAAGCAACCAACAACAACCAACCAAGCAACAACACCCAACGACAACCAATGATAACCAACGACACCAACGATAACCAAGGACAACAACCAACAACCAACAACCAACAACCAACAACCAACAACCAACAACCCACAACCAACAACCACAACCAACAACCAACAACCAACAACCAACAACCAACAACCAACAACCAGCAACCAGCAACCAGCAA
>DF239092.1:123679-140133 GCA_000507305.1 Breviolum minutum Mf 1.05b.01 | reverse complement strand
CAACCAACAAACAACCAACAAACAACCAACAAACAACCAACAAACAACCAACCAACAACCAACAACCAACAACCAACAACCCACAACCCACAACCCACAACCAACAACCAACATGCAACAACCAACAACCCACAACAGCCCACAACAGCCCACAACAATCCACAACCACCCAAAACCACCCAAAACAATCCAAAACAACCCAAAACAACCCACAACAACCCACAACCAACAATTACAAACAACCAACAATTACAAACAACAACAACCACAAACAACCAACAACAACAACCACAAACAACCAACAACCACAAACAACATACAACCAACAACAAGAAACCAACAGGAAGGAACTCCGGCTAAGTTTGGAGCACTACTTAAGTTCCCGGCTGCTAAGTTCGGAGCAACACCACTTAAGCTCTGAGACCAAAAGACAACTGACTACCCAAACCATTTCCCTGAATTCCAACAGCGGGCCCATTTGGTGGAGTCTCAGGAATGAGGGTTTCTGCACCAACATTTAAACCGCTCCTTTCCTCTGCCTTTTCCTTTTCAATCCATTTCAAATCACAAGCAACGGCTCCGCTACCATGTGAAAGTGACGCACCGCAACTTTCTACAGACAAATTGGCGCACTACTCAACCCTTACCAACCAGTCCAAACTAGTCCCTGGGATCTTAAGGCAAAAGACAAAGTGAGAAACTCAGTCATAAACCAAATCTAAGTTCACAGCACGACACATCAAGTTCGACAAACACGAAAGCTTCCTTTGAACGACCACAACCAACGAAAGGTGAACTGTCTGACATGTTTTCTATGTCAAGTTCTCTTGCATTTTCTGCCTTCAGTTGACTTCTCCTTTGAGAGCCAAAACGCAAAGTGAAAAGAAACCTTCGTCATCCCTTCACACAAAGGTCAAAAACCTTCGTTCTCCGGTCAAACAAAATGAAAAATCTCAGGAACTTCCATATTGCCATCTAGCCATAAATCCAGCTGATGAAAGGCCAGAAATCGTTGCCGAAACCAAAAAAAATTGGTCGTTCTCCATCAATGCACAACGAAACCATGCCAAAATGAACAAAAATGTCAGCAACCATGCTGTCGGGTCTTCAATTTGTCTTTTGATATTCAACTCTCTCACAATCACGGAAATGATTGGTGTCATCTCAGCCACTAGAGTTCATTGCAGAAAGAAAGCTTCGGAAGCTCTTGATGTCGAGTCAGTTATCTGTAACGTTTCAATGTCTGCAAGGGCATCTGCGGGAGCATTGTACTCTTGGAAGGTGGTTTTGTTAGGTTTTTTGCAAGACAGCAACAGAGTCTTTGGTGCGTGGTGGTGGCCTGCCTAAGGCAAAAGCAAAGGCAGCTGCGGGTATTCCTTTGTGCGATAGATATGGCACACCCTGTCCCTTGAACGACATGACCAATCTGTTCCGTGTGGAAGATTCCATTGTCTCGAGAGGAGTACCGCTTGCATGACAGCCTATACAGTTGTCCTTGCCCAAACCAGAGTTGGTTTCCTGACTGGAGGTCGCAAAAAGTCATTTCTCGCTCTCCAGGGCTAGGGCACTTTGCCTTGCCCTGGGCCCACTCGATAGAAGGGCCTCCTTGGCTGCTCCAGTGATGGGTGCGCTCATGTATGGAGCCGGGCACGTGTGGGCTGGACGTGCCCACTTCTATCTGCATGATCATGAGCTCTCTCGTTCCCCTCCTGATGAGTCCTTCATCGATATGCTTAAGCAGAACTGTTGTCTGCCAGGCCCACACTTCTTGAAATTCGAAATGAAGTGAAACCTAATTGAATGCAGAATTTTCACAAGAAAAACACAAACAAAACAACCAAAGCAACCCAACCACACAGCAACACACAAAAACAACGGTCCATCGTCCCGTAAGGGCGCCGGAGCAGGCCTTTTTTTCAGCGCATTCCGAAGCAGTCCATTCCGTAGCACTGTGAACACGAGTTACATTACAGATTTGGACATGTGTAAAGTATGTACCGAAGCAGTCCGTTCCGNAGGTAATGATGCTCCAAAACAAGCATGCGCTGTAGCAACAGCCCCAAGCGGCTCGAGATTGGCCACATTTGGAAATCATACTGCCATCACAGGCGATGACAGAATGGGGAGACAGCGTGAGTGTATGCTCATTCACTTTGTTGCAGATACGACGAACTTGCGCCATACGAGACACCAAAGGCGGCCTGGTGATGGCACACAGAAGCAGTTTTTCTTCTGCAGAGGAAACAGGCGACACAAGGCTTTCAGGAACGGGACGGTCCGGACAATGCCAAATGAGATGGTGACGAGAAACAGGAGATTTGCCACAAGAACAACAAATTTCACGCTGAAACTTGCAGGCCAGCTTATGACCATCATTGCCAGCCCCAAGGGCCGTAATAAGTTGCTGTTGGTTGCCTGAATTTATCCAAGCTTGGTGTGTTGCCAAAACAAGAGTTTTGGCTTGCAAATCGGGATCATCTGAATTGATTCTGGACTCTTTGGAAGCAAGAATCCTGTGTCTGTGTGTGTGTTTGCTTGCTGCTGCAGTAGCCTGTGCTTGAAGAACAAGTAGCTTGCTGCAGCTGTCTCGGCACAGGGTGCCGTGTCGAGTGAAACTTAGTGAATGACTACGACAACGTAGTCTGAGTTGACAATTGCTGTTCGAAAGCTGCAATGATCTGCATCTGGCGAGTCAATGCAAGATGAGACCAATTGGCAGCGATATCAAAGTCATCACAAAAGGTTTTGAGGTGCTGAAAATCACGGTGTGCAATAGAATTTGCCTTTGCGTCGGCAAGAGAATTCAAATGGCGCCAAACACTGGCAGAATGCTGACCTGGTGGCCGCCAATTCTGATTCTTACCATGAGAAGGAACGAAATGAAGCATGGATTGAGGCGAAAGCAAAGAAATTTCTTTCCACAATCCAGGTGCAAAACGTGGCAGAGCACCACCCGCTCTGACACGCCAGGCTTTTTGGAGAACCGATTTGCAGTCGGAAATGATAGTGTAGTGATGGTTGGAAAGGTCAGCGGCACGAAGCGCAACCAACACAGCCCAAGCTTCACCTGAGTGGATGTGTTGATCCAAACCAGGTAATGATGCTCCAAAACAAGCATGCGCTGTAGCAACAGCCCCAAGCGGCTCGAGATTGGCCACATTTGGAAATCATACTGCCATCACAGGCGATGACAGAATGGGGAGACAGCGTGAGTGTATGCTCATTCACTTTGTTGCAGATACGACGAACTTGCGCCATACGAGACACCAAAGGCGGCCTGGTGATGGCACACAGAAGCAGTTTTTCTTCTGCAGAGGAAACAGGCGACACAAGGCTTTCAGGAACGGGACGGTCCGGACAATGCCAAATGAGATGGTGACGAGAAACAGGAGATTTGCCACAAGAACAACAAATTTCACGCTGAAACTTGCAGGCCAGCTTATGACCATCATTGCCAGCCCCAAGGGCCGTAATAAGTTGCTGTTGGTTGCCTGAATTTATCCAAGCTTGGTGTGTTGCCAAAACAAGAGTTTTGGCTTGCAAATCGGGATCATCTGAATTGATTCTGGACTCTTTGGAAGCAAGAATCCTGTGTCTGTGTGTGTGTTTGCTTGCTGCTGCAGTAGCCTGTGCTTGAAGAACAAGTAGCTTGCTGCAGCTGTCTCGGCACAGGGTGCCGTGTCGAGTGAAACTTAGTGAATGACTACGACAACGTAGTCTGAGTTGACAATTGCTGTTCGAAAGCTGCAATGATCTGCATCTGGCGAGTCAATGCAAGATGAGACCAATTGGCAGCGATATCAAAGTCATCACAAAAGGTTTTGAGGTGCTGAAAATCACGGTGTGCAATAGAATTTGCCTTTGCGTCGGCAAGAGAATTCAAATGGCGCCAAACACTGGCAGAATGCTGACCTGGTGGCCGCCAATTCTGATTCTTACCATGAGAAGGAACGAAATGAAGCATGGATTGAGGCGAAAGCAAAGAAATTTCTTTCCACAATCCAGGTGCAAAACGTGGCAGAGCACCACCCGCTCTGACACGCCAGGCTTTTTGGAGAACCGATTTGCAGTCGGAAATGATAGTGTAGTGATGGTTGGAAAGGTCAGCGGCACGAAGCGCAACCAACACAGCCCAAGCTTCACCTAGGTGGAGGTAATGATGCTCCAAAACAAGCATGCGCTGTAGCAACAGCCCAAGCGGCTCGAGATTGGCCACATTTGGAAATCATACTGCCATCACAGGCGATGACAGAATGGGGAGACAGCGTGAGTGTATGCTCATTCACTTTGTTGCAGATACGACGAACTTGCGCCATACGAGACACCAAAGGCGGCCTGGTGATGGCACACAGAAGCAGTTTTTCTTCTGCAGAGGAAACAGGCGACACAAGGCTTTCAGGAACGGGACGGTCCGGACAATGCCAAGTGAGATGGTGACGAGAAACAGGAGATTTGCCACAAGAACAACAAATTTCACGCTGAAACTTGCAGGCCAGCTTATGACCATCATTGCCAGCCCCAAGGGCCGTAATAAGTTGCTGTTGGTTGCCTGAATTTATCCAAGCTTGGTGTGTTGCCAAAACAAGAGTTTTGGCTTGCAAATCGGGATCATCTGAATTGATTCTGGCCTCTTTGGAAGCAAGAACCATTTGCCAACTAAGACGCGTGATTTGACGCACAGTGTGTTCTCCGTGGTAAAGAAGGTCCAAATCACCAAAAGGAGTACGAAAATGAGAGAGAGAGGTCTGCTCCCATTTCCACTTGTTGAAAACCTCTTGACACCGAGGAGGAAGACAGGGAATGTCACTGAGCCCCAGTTGAGTCACTTGGTCAGATGTAGTACACAAATTGAGCTGCTGACGAAGGAACCAGAGAAGATGATGTATGACTTTAGAGTCAAGATCAAATTCAGGATCAAGATTGGGACCCAGACGAAGAGACCAGATCAGAAATCTGCTGCGCTGGTTCGGGCGGCTGCCCATAACAGCAAGCTCAATGGCATTCTGCCACTTAAACAAGGTGTTGACCGGCAGCGTAGACCAAGCACCGGTGTGATTGAAGAGAGACAGAACGACAGAGCGAACAATTTTCCTTTTAATGTACTGGTTGTGGGAGGCCGTTTTCAACCTCCGAAGGCGCGCTTCAACTTTTTGCACCACAGTGTGGTCCACAGGTGTACGACGAGCTGCAGTCAAGTTGTAATAAACCCCGAGAAGTTTGAATTGCTTACGAATGGGCCAATTCTTGTTGACCTGTTGATTCCAAGTGGCAAAATCCTTCAGAATACGCTGGGGGCCTTTGAAGAAAAATGACGACTTGGTCTCGTTGAGGATGAAACCACAAGAGAGATCAAATTCATGAGTGACTTGGAGAGCGGTATCCAAAGATTGGAGATCGAACGACCACAAGGTGCGATCATCAACGAAAACCGAAGCCGCAATGGCAGGGGAAGCATGTTTGATGGAAAAGGTCCAGGCAGCCATGAGCCCCGCCAACAGCGCGCAGCTGCTGGGGCAACCTTGCAACAAACCACGAGTGCATTTTATTGGTTCCCTGGCCATACACCGTTGCCATTCCATAGTTTTGGTCAAATTCCGATAAAACTTTTGGAGAATTGCACACACCATAGGTGGGGCCCCAAGGGCTTGCCACACCGAGATTGCTTGGTCAATATTGATGTGGTCAAAGCACTTACGAACATCGAGTTTGGCACCATAGACGGTGTCATTCTGAAGATCCTTTTGTAACGCATCGTGAGCAAAAGCCGCGCACCGGTGTTTAAGACCACCGACGAGTTCAGAAGGAGCCCAGGAATTAATCCAAGGAGACAGCTGTTGGATGATGGCACCCATACCAATGCGCCAAGCCAGAGCGGCAACACTGATCGGGCGCAGACCAATATCTTTGGGTATCAAGGACAGTTCGAACATGAGGCCACTGGGAAGGAAGTTTACCCGAGAAGAGCACGACCTGCCAGAGATCAGACAGAGCTGAAAAGAAGGCTTCAGGCAAGAGAAGCCACTGGCGAGCCTCCCAGCCATCGGAACCAGCAGAAGTGCCAACGGCACGCTTGGTGAGGTTATGGAGGATATTAGAGTTGAAGACCATGTTGGGACAAGCAAACCCACCCTGAGGAATCCAACGAAGAAAGGGAAGAATATCGTCCGCATTGTGCGAACTTTCAGTGGGAGCCCAAATGTTGGACCAGTAGTTACGAAAGAACTCAGCTTTTTGTTGGGGATGAACAGGAACCGAAAGGTCATCGGTGGAGTCACCGAGTGAATCAGCCCCTTTAACCCACCGGATCAGAGCTTGCTCATCCTCGGTCATCTTAAATTTCCAGCGTTGCAGGCGAGCTTCTTGAGAATTAACCTGTTCCTTGTTTATACAATCCTGGAGGCTGTTGACCAGGAGGGCATCATTAATGGAAGCTTCGGAAAGCTCAGGAAAATGACGAGAAAGCTTATAAATATCACGACAAATTTTCCGATAAAGTGACCAAGGAGAGTTGGGGTCACGCTGGTGTTCAAGCACCCTCCTAAGAGTGCGACGCAGCTTTCTTTCAGTCATGCTTTGAAGTTTATCGGGTTTCGTTGGAGCTTTTGCGGGTACGGTTGGAGAGGGAACCTTGGACCGTGGCCTGCCGGCAGCAGGTTTCAACACATGCTCGGCACTGTCACTGAGCAGGTTCCAGGCACCCTGGACATCGTGGATGCGAAGTAATTCCTGAAACTCCGAAAAAGGAAAATGCCCAAGAAAAGTATCAGAGGATACGTTGTTGACTTCTTGAAGTATCCTGGGTGGAGGCATAAACATGCTAGTTTCAATTTTATGGACAGGAAACTGGTACATGACGAGATCATGATCAGCAACACCAGAAAACTGAAAACGCTTTTGAGGAACCAACCGAAAAGAATGGAGGGCATAGTCGATGTGCCGACCATCGGTACGGGTGGGGATGGTGACACAAGAAGAACCAGCCACGTCATCTGCTGCATGAAGCGAGCCGTTTTGCAGAGGTCCAACAGCTGGCTGTTGTTCGGGGGTATTGTTCCAATCGCCAATGAAGAGACAATCTTCACCGGATTGATGGAGCAGACGGAAAAGTGAATCAGCAAGCTGCACTGCTGAAGCCCTATCGGATGCATGGAGGTAGAGATTGACAAGATTGAAAGGTCTCTGATGGGGACGGTTGCACACGTAAGACCTGCCATCTTGAACTGTTTTGTTCAAGAACTGCTTGGTTTTCTTCTGGCAATTTAATACAGTCGATGGGCCACCGACTTAATACAGCAACACCATATATGGGTGCTCCGTGAGCATTGAAGGCACATGGTCTTCCAACGAACTGCCATCCCGCTCTGCGAGCGGCATGGACTGCAGACAACATATTGTCTTCTCCTAAACGAGTTTCCTGGAGACACAAAATATGACATTCGTGTTGTTCGGCTAATGAAAGAACCTGAGACATTTTCCCCCTGAGAGTGGAAACATTGAGAGTACCTACATTGAGTGGGTTATCTAAACTATCATGGGGATTGTGGGAAAACCCTGGGATGTCGGGACTAAAATCAGGTTGCCTAGGTTTGACTGACGACGGCTTCACAGCGTAACAGAGGTCACTCGGACGTGTCGCTCCCCCGTCATTGTCAGCCAGACCCTGACACCTGGAATTAATAGGGACCCTAAAACTATGTGTGTCGGCAGTGGAACTACCGAGAGCAGAGGAAAGGTTCTCTGCTGGTTTGCTTTTACCTCTAATTCTCATCATTGTTGCTACCGGTTGCGGTCGTCAACTGGCTGATGAAAACCTCAGCTTCTGCTTTCTTTTTGGCGCTTTTTCCAGCAAGTTTGCGGACTTTGTTCAAGAAAGCTTTGCGGTTTGTGCTGTGAATGATCTTGTCATCACACGGCACAGCTGCAAAGTTCTTGTAATTGGCTGCAATACGTTTGCATTTGACACAAAACTCATTCCTTTTGCGACAAAATTGCAACCAAGAGGGCTTGTTCAGCTTGCCGAGCTTGTGGTTGCCGGCTTCAACTGCAGGAAAGGGTGTCCCGAAAATCTTCAGCAGGTGACGAATTTCTTCAGCTTTTTCACCTTCTGCTTCTTGCAACTGATCACGGAGTCTAGACAGAATATTTCGGCGTTCGGCACTTCGAAGAACTGCGTCGTCACATGGCTGCTTGTCAAGTTGTGCGACACTTCGAGCAATGCGGCCACATGCAGTGCAAATGAGATCTTGACGTCCAGAACGCGCTTTGTACCATTTTGGCCAAATGAAAAAGGTGAAATCGTGTGGTGACTCCTTTTTCAAAAGAATTCTTTTGGCTGCAGCTTTGTTGCGACACCCTGCTTGGGCTCGCTTTCGTGCATTCTTTTGTCCCTCTGTGAATTTACACCTGAACAGACTGGCTTTGACTTTGGGGCGCTCGTCTTTGCGGTGTTTCTGACGACAGTAACCCAAAGCACTGCGGGTGTTGTTTTGAGCCTGCTCATGGGTAATGCCAAGATTGCATTTAGGACATTTCCACCAAGCATCACCTGGAGTAACCTTCGTCAGCTGGATTGCTGGGTGAATTTTGCAGTTGGCCCTGTCGGCAGGATGCCAACTGGCAAGGTGAGCTGCCTTTTTCTGATAAAGCAGTGGAACCGTCGCAGTCCAGGAACAAATAGGGCAAGTCCAAGAAGTAGCTACAGGTCGCTTTGCGATTCTGACGGTGTCAGTGGATGAACCAGGGAGTGATCCAAAATCATCGAGTGTCGAAACATCTTGAGTGTCAGAGGCTGCTGCGCTTGCAGAACCAACCAAATGACTGCTGAAAGCTTTGGATTTTGGAAGTGCGGACTGACGAGTGCGTCCACATGCGGAAGCATTGGTGCGACTTCCAAAGGAACCCTTATTCACAGGAGGGGGCAAAGCAGATTCACGAGTGCCTTCACTGAGAATGTCAGAAACATCAGAAAGAGAAGGCAGCGATTTACCGCGCTTCGGAGCACCAGCACGCCTGCCTTGCAAAGATGCAGCGGTTCCTTGCTTCTTTTTGGATACACTGAGGTCACCTTTGAGGCATTCATAGTGACCTGGTGTGGCCCAAAGGGCAATGGCATCTTTCTTAGAAGAACGATCTCTATGCCTTGATTCGGAATGGATGGACCAAGGACGAAAATGGGACGGTCATAATGAGCTGCAGCAGCAGCGATTTCAAGAGGCCCCATTAGCGCTTAGTAGCTTGAGATACTCAGACCAAGTAGGCTTTGACTGTTCATCAGGTGAGAGACCATCCCACCATGGCTTGTACCTTGCTTCGTGTTTGCGGAGATGTTCAACGATGGCGGCTCGAACTCCACGGTGAGCCTTGGGCTTCAAAGGATTCAAAGCAAACCCAAAAGCGAGAAAGAGACAGTTGCCTTTTCCGATGTTGGGAACAATGATTAAATCATCAGGAGGGCATAGTGAAGGTGGCTTTCTAGAAGTCGGACTGTTGACAACAGTGGTTGCTTCACCATTTTCCTTTGGTTTTTCACAATCGTCCATTGGGCTGTCAAGTGCGGTAGCCGAAACTTCAGACGCACCATCTTCAGTACGAATCTTCTTTTTGGCAGGTGAGCTCCCGTAGAAGGTCTTCGGAAGAGGAACTTTGATCGTTTTGGAAACCTCATCTTGTGCAGAAGGAAAATTCAAGACACCAGTGGTCCTGAATTCTTTCTTGTTGATTCTCAAATCTTTGAGAGGAAAGAAAGAGGTAGCGGTGATTGTGACGTCTTCAAATCGAAACTCAACGAAGTCAACGTCAGGCGCAGCTTTGGCAGTAAAGAAAAGGTTGACTGTCCTGCCACATGCTTTGCGTGAGGTGAGCTGAACATTTGTCAATCCAGCTTTTTCGAGTTCAGGAACTATTTCGTGATGTCCCCATTCACGAGGAACACCTGAGATCTTCCAGTTACGAATCTTCTCTTTAGGTGGAGCTTTGCTATCAAGTGGCATTCTGACACCGAGACTCTTGATGCCTCTGGCAAGACCATACAACTTGGCCTCTTTCAGGGCTCTAGTTGCGTAGTCAGGTCCTTCTTCATCAGGCAACCTCTTGATCCACTGAATTTCAATGGCAGGGATATCGGTGTCCCATTTCATCGCTTCAATGAACCAAGCTTCTTTTCCGGAACATGCCAAAAGGGTGATGGCAATGGTCTTTTCAACCCTGAGAAAGGCATTGACCAAAGCTTTTCCACCACCTTTGGAAGTTTCGAGTTGGATGCCCCACACATCACGGATACCACGCTGTGAGCTCTCGGGAATATTCCTTTGAATCCATTTCTTAACAGCTTGAGCGGGCTGTTCAGCAATGGCTTTCCACTTTGTGCTATCATGATATCGAGCTTCACTTGAGATACGCAAGACTGTGGTGGCAACTTGCGTAGGTTTGGAACTAATTTGCTGTACCTTCTTACGAAGGTGTGGTGGCTTGTTACCGTAGTGATTGACATGAGCAAGTCTTGGCACAAGCTTTCCTTGTTTGAATCCTGGTACTTGGGTGAGAGAATGACCAGGTGCACTACATTCTTCCTTTGTGGCTAGCCTCACAGTAGTAAGGCCAAAATTCTCCTTAGATAGTTCACTTTGAATCAAATTTTGTAGTTCGTCAGTCTCATCAGAGCTGACAAGAACAACACCTCTGACATCTTCAGAATCGATTTTTTCAGCAACGTCTTCAACTGTCATTAGGTCAGCGTCCCAATCACTGCTGCGTAGCTGCCACACCTGCTGAAAGTCATCGGCTGGTGTTTTCACAACATCGGCAAAGGTACGGGGATTAGAATCATTGTCCTTTCCCTTTGTCTTGCCTTTTCCTTTTCCTTTCGCATTGCCTTTGTCAGCCTTGCTCTTCTGGGATCCTTCAATGTCAGGATTGCCATTGTTGCGACCAGCAGGGGAAGATGTAGTCGCAGGTGGTGGTGGTGGTGCATTCGGCGCGTCTTGCGCCTTCTTTTTCTTTTTCTTCTTTTTGCCGGTAGGTGCAACACGGCCACCGACATCGGACACTTTTTGTAACAGTGCTTTCAGATCAAAACCACAGTTTTGACACAACTGCAAAATTTGTTGCACTAACATGAGCAAATCAGCAATCTGTGAAAAGCCGGTGAGCGAATCAAAACTTTTTCCAATCTTTTGCTCACGCCGTCTTTTCGTCACCCTGGATCCTCCTCCTCCATTGCCATTCAAGCAATGTTGTGTCTTGTTTTTCTGCAAACGGCTAATGGACCATGCATAACAAACAAGACACCTTTTTGTTGCACATTTTGCTACGCAAACCCTGCCATTACCAAGTTTCACAAGGTAATGCTCATTGCGTCCCCCAAGCACCGTGAAGCTCATAGTCTTCTGGAGGTAATGCATCGCATTGGCAAAAAGAAATGTGAGACTAAGGTGAAACAAATCGCGCCCCTCTCAGCCCCTCATAGCATCTCTTCCACCATGTAGTAATCCTCCAAGCCATCCGTGTAAAGTTCAGATGTCCTTCATGTCAACGTCTGCATTCCCTTGCTCAGGCGGGTCTCTCACATCAGGCAAGAGTCGACGTCGCTTGAGCTGGTAAGCTCTTTGGTCTGCCACCTCTTTGCACAATGTTCCATAAATGCCTCTACCTCAGCACCAGCAACTTCTTCCTTGCCCTGGAAAGCCTGTAGAAGGCCCTGCAGGTCCTGGACCAATGGCGCACTTTGACCTTTGAAGTATAGCATCCACTCTTTGCATTGCTCCCACCATGCCTGGACTGCTTTAAGCGCAGGTCCACGGTATGCTTTTTCTTCATAGGGATTTTTTTGGATGCCCCTGGCAGCCTTGTTGAAAAGCAGTGCATAAAGTTGTTCACGTCACTTCCCACTTGGGGCCGCTGTGTACATCCGGTCAGCCAACACGTGCCAGCTCAGCTTGACCTCCATCCACAGATGCTTGGCCTGCAGCCTGCGCCGCTCTTTACGAAAGGTTTTTTCGGAAATCTCCTCTGTGAGAGTCTCCCGGGTTGTAAAGGTGGGCCATAGGTTCTTTTGCGACAGCATGAAGTTAAGCCAGTCATCTGCATCTTGACGGCCCGGCAGCATAATGGCGACCGTAAGCCTTTGACCTGGAGCGCCCTGCCATGCAGCTGAACACTTCTGCGAGAAAACATCGCAAAGGATGCCTTCCTGTAGCACAGTATAGCTGTCCAAAAGAGCTTTGTCATCCAGCTCAAGCCAGAAAACTCTGCTGCTAACATTGAGCACCGGCACGACTGCCGCACCTGGCAATGACCATTGTCGGATTTATACACCACTTCGGTGCTATCCACGTCTGCCATTGCCCCACTGGACCCAGCAGCCTCTTGCCTAGACTGGTGCCAAGGATGTACTCCGGACTGTTTCTGGGAAGGCCCTGAAGCAGGCTGCCCATGCTGGGAATAAGAAGACTCCACTGGATTGGACGACCAGCCAAACAACCGCTCTGCAACCATTGGTGCCCAGCTGGCAGGAAACCACACATATAGCGTGTTGATCAAGCTGCACGACCCAAACCACTGGGTAAAGCCTCCTCTGTCATTGGGGTGCGGCACCCCTTCATGAAACTTTCTCTTTCCTCTCTGCTCTTTATTTTCCTTGCAGATAAGCTTAACCAGGCCTGTGCAACCCCGAGCTCTCTCAGATGCTGCACTTGGTCGGTTGCGACGTGCACTGTTGAGCAATTCCCTATAAAGCGGCAGGATCCAAAACCCTGGTGTCAAAAGGGGTTCTGTGTCATTGTCAAATAAGATCTTTGAGGCATGGTCCAAAATACTACGCATCAGCCACGCAATGGTATCAGCCAGGTATTCAGCCAAGATCCATGTCAAGTGCGTAGCTGTCTGGAAGCCGCCGACGCCTGTTCAGGTCCACCACAATAAGGTGGAGTCTTCGCACCCTTGGGGTACTATCATCATCGGTAATAAAGGCCTCAACCAGTGGCGGATACACTCCGTTCACCCTCGAACAGGAGAGCCGCAGGCTTTGTGAGGAGGCAGAATCATCAGAGGCAGAATCACCAGGAGCCCCCAGCAGATCCTCATCTTTCAATCTGAGTATCAGAACCGGCTCCACTGAAACAGGCCCCATATTTCAGGCAGCCCATGATGGTGGCTGCCCCAACCAGACCACGCATGTCCAAGGGACCCATGATTATGCATATCTGCTGGGCTCTAGTAAGGGCCACCGTCGCTCTTGCAAGAGTCTCTTCTTTCTCGGCATCCTGCTCCTGTTGGGTGAGCTGATGGAAACTTTTCCCACGTCCCCCACTGAGGAACCCCACTCTGGTTTGCGCCAGCAAAACAAGGTAAGCGGTCATTCCAGCACAAGAAGTTACACTGCGTGAGAGAACAGCGCCATCTGAGCCAGCAACCCATTCTGTGCAGGCAAAGGCGTTCACCATTTTGTTGCCATTATGCAGCACTGCAAGGTACTTGTTCCCTTCCTTTGTCACCAAGAATTTGCCTTTGATCCAGTCCACCACCTCTCCTATGTCAGTACTGGCATGAATATAGCTGTACGGAGCATCCCAAAACATCGGTAGAAACCCACCCCTTGTACATTGTTCCCCTTGGAGATAGTTGCCAAACTGAATGATGTCATTCTGGAAAGTGTCCAGCTCCGGATATCTGGTGCCAACAATAGTTACGTAGGTGAGCTCGGATACTCTTGCACTGCTAGGCAAAATCAGCATATCGGGTCGGAGACCTTCGTTCAGAGTACGTACATGGACCTTAAGGTTACCTTAAGCTAACCTCAAGGTCACCTTAGTACACTGACCTTAAGGTCACCTTAAGGTATCAGAGTACGTACATGGACCTTAAGGTTACCTTAAGCTAACCTTAAGGTCACCTTAGTACACTAACCTTAAGGTCACCTTAAGGTATCAGAGTACGTACATGGACCTTAAGGTTACCTTAAGCTAACCTTAAGGTCACCTTAGTACACTGACCTTAAGGTCACCTCAAGGTAACCTTAAGGTAAAGACAAATATGCATCTGGACGTCGGACGTCGGACAAATACAGCCATCTGGACGTATGCCGCGGGACAAATACAGCCAGCTTCGGCCATCCGGTCTATCGGTTCTATGTCATTTGATCTCAAGTATGTTGGGCGCATAGTTTGCTTTTGGGAAGGATGCTGGGTACATTTCTGGGACCGCGCCCTGTCTTTTGTTATCTAACAAGGATGCTGACCTTAAGGTCACCTCAAGGTAACCTTAAGGTAAAGACAAATATGCATCTGGACGTCGGACGTCGGACAAATACAGCCATCTGGACGTATGCCGCGGGACAAATACAGCCAGCTTCGGCCATCCGGTCTATCGGTTCTATGTCATTTGATCTCAAGTATGTTGGGCGCATAGTTGGCTTTTGGGAAGGATGCTTCGCAGAGGGGTACATTTCTGGGCCCTTCGTTCAAGGCAATCTTAAGGTCAGAGTACGTACATGGACCTTAAGGTTACCTTAGGGCCTTAGGGAGGGAGAGCGGAGGAGCTGCCATTTAAAAAATAAAAAGGCTGGAGGGGGGTTGGGGGGGAGGGNGGCGTGCGCCGTCCCCCGACCCGACGTCGCGACTGGACGACGAACAACAACAACAACAACAACAACAACAACAACAACAACAACAACAACAACAACAATGCAAGAAAAAATGCGTTTTTTGAGGACTTGCAACAAATAGTTTCTCTTCTGGGTGGCTGTCTCAGAGTATGGTACTTCTATTTTGTATTTGTATACTCTAGTGTGTGCCTTTGCCTCTGTTCTCATTGCGGCAAGAAAAAATCGTTTTTCAGAATCTTAGGTCAGAGTACGTACATGGACCTCAGCACTAACCACAATCTCTTCCCTTCCTCCAGCATCTTAAGGTGACCTTAAGGTGACTTTAAGGTCCAGGTACGCACCATGACCTCAAGGTTACTTCCTAGTTGCCCTTTAGAGGTACGTACCTTGACCTTACGGTCACTTTTTGCACCTTCGACGTCCGCTGTGAGTCCCTCCTCTGGAATTAAGGTCAGCTGGAGGTCCGAGTGCGTACATGGACCTTAAACCCTTGTCACTCCAAGGTCTTACGACCTGTCTGTCCTCAAAATCAGAGACCACTTCTGCTTTCGCTCAATGTGCTTGTTTGTTTTGTTTGTTTGTGTTTTTTGTTTGGTTTTGTTGGTTTCTTGCTTCCAGGGAAATATCTGCCAAAAACTTGATTTCAATTCTGCTCAAATTCATGTCTCGCACTAGCCCGTAACAAAAAAACTATGCGGATTCTCTGCAGGTGTGGTTCTCTCCCAATGTGCCTCTGTGATACTGGCACTAGAAGCAACAAAGAGGATAATTGCCGAGCTGCTTACCCATCTTGAATGGATAAGATAGCTTTAAACATAAGAACGCAGTGGCAGAAGGTTAGAGCCAATAGAAGGATGCAGTGCAAGGTGGGCAACTACAAAGATAGTAAGATATTTAGTCGCACTTCCTGGGTCGGCTATGACTTTCACTACATTCGAAGGAAGTATGACGTCCCAAGCATGTGAGCAATATCCTATTGCGTGGCATATTTAGAGCACTTCACAGAATCAACTATGGCAGCTACGCCAGCCAGCTTCCACTCTGAAAGTTTCCTGGTGAACAAGGAATGTTTATCGAACCTCTATGTCCGTTCGAGAAGAAGAACAAGTTCTATCGCTGCAGTTCATCTGTAGTCAGCAAGATGCATGCAAGAGGAGGAGAAAGAAGCGGAAGCAAGTCGACGATGGTACTGCTAAAGACTATTCGCTGCTGAAGACGTTGTGAGAGTCAGAGATTGTAGTCGGAGAATGACTGCCCCAGTGGGACTGGTTCCGAGAGGCCTCGGGTCTGGAAGTGAGGAGGAGGGAGGAAACGAAGGTTTGAAGGACGAAGGAGGCTTCACCTTCGGAAGGCTTCAAGGAGGCTTCAAAAGGGGCTTCAAGGGGGCTTCAGGGGGCTTGAAAGGGACTTCACCTTCGAAAGGCTTCAAGGGAGGTGAAGGAGGCTTTGAGGGGGCTTCAAGCGGGCTTGAAGAAGAAGAAGGCTTCAAAGAGGCTAGAAGGGTGCTTAAAGGGGGCTTGAAGTGGGCTTGAAGCCTTCATCGCTCGAAGGGAGCTTCAAGGATGCCTCAAGGAGGCTTCAAGTGTTGTTGGTTGTTGTAGGTTTGGACATGTGTAAAATATGTACCACAGTATACATTCCGTGCACTTAAAACACGGGTTACATTACAGGTTTGGACATGTGTAAAGTGTACCACAACATACATTCCGTAGCACTTTGACCACGGGTTACATCACAGGTTTGGACATGTGTAAAGTATGTACCGGAAGCAGTCCATTCCGTAGCACTTTGAGCAAAGGTTACATTACAGGTTTGGACATGTGTAAAGTTGTACGGAAGCAGTCCATTCCGTAGC
>DF239092.1:95101-114418 GCA_000507305.1 Breviolum minutum Mf 1.05b.01 | reverse complement strand
GGTGGTGGTGGTGGTGGTGGTGGTGGTGGTGGTGGTGGTGGTGGTGGTGGTCGTGGTCGTGGTCGTGGTCGTGGTCGTGGTCGTGGTCGTGGTCGTGGTGGTGGTCGTGGTGGTGGTGGTGGTGGTGGTGGTGGTGGTGGTGGTGGTGGTGGTGGTGGTGGTGGTGGTGGTGGTGGTGTGTCGGCGGCGGTTGTGACGATGGTGATGAAGATGAAGATGAAGATGAAGATGAAGATGAAGATGAAGATGAAGATGAAGCTGAAGATGAAGATGAAGATGAAGATGAAGATGATGAAGAGGAACTCCGAAAATACCTGTGATAGTCACACGCGGGACTCAATGGAATAACTATAGCAATCATTTGCGTTTAGTGGCTAAAAGGCACAATTTTCAACGCCTTTTCCAACAATGACTTGACTTGCCCTGGAGAGTTTTTCAATAGCGATGTGGCAATGATGTGGTTTGTATTCGCACAGTTGCATCGTTGGCGACTCCAAGACGACATGTTTGTGGTTGTGGCATTCTGGACCCTTCAAGGAGCCTGTGCGAGAAGCACAGGCCGGTGCCACCCGTGCGCCGGATCACTCCATCTTGCTGATAGCCAAGCAAGGCAATGAAAAACATGATATTTTCATTGTGTGTTATCGTAACAACGCTGGTGGCAACATGTTGGAACAACCGCGTATACACCAAAAAATGCCCGGTTCAAATGGCTTATTTTTCTTGAACACAACCTCAATCACGCTTTGCCAACCAAATTTTTTGTTGGCATGGGGTGCTGTCTGGAGCCCAGTGTGGTTATAGAAATGCAAAACTCCATGTCCTCGCAATGTGAATAAAGGTTCTGATTCCTGTCCTGAGGTGCTGGCACCACTGCTGGATCTCGGAAAAGGCTTCCTGAGGCGGGTCATAAGGGACGTATAAACATTTGGTCACCTAGGCCCGAGCTACATGGTGTTCCATCTCACTAGTTGCGGCATTTGACATGAGGAGAATGGGGTGGTAGCATCTAATATTTGATTGGTATACACCTCCCACTAGCATGGAACTGAAACATGCTAATTTTAAATAGACATTTTTTTTTGGCGGTATGAGTCTTGAGGGGGACGTTCCATTTTGCATGTGTTGCATGAAATTCTATTGTACATGGGAGGGTGCGTTCCCTTTGCTAGGTATCATGGCATTGTGGTCTCTCATGCCATGGCTTGGAGGCCGATTGGATCATATTGGATCGTTCAAATTTTTAGATGAATGGATTGCTCAAAATGTTTTGTGAACAATAAATCGCAGAACCTGGAACAAACCCAGCATCATGTGGCTAGCATGGTGCAAATTTGCATTTGAAAAAAACTATGGAAAACCTCCCCACATTGGACATGATGATGCCAGGTGGAAGGCATTCCCTTGGACAGGTACCCATGGGAAGGGGGTGGTGAAGATGGCGGAGAAGTTGGGGGGAAGCCGTAACCCAGTGTGTAGGCACAACGTCATGAGATTTGGGTGATACCAAGCCTGTGTGTTGGCATCAAATCAAGCCAAGATTTTCACATCATAGTTTTGTGTGGTTTGAGAGAACATATCTGAAATGTGCAATGCGTGATGGGCGGAGGTTTTGTAGCTTGCTTTGCGACTTCCGTTGTCGCATACTACCTGTTTGAAGATCCTTCGAACCTTTTTGGTGTATGGTTCAGCAAGGTCGTTCTGGGCGATAAGGATAGGACCACGAAACCATGTGAGCAGGTCATTGCGGTGCAAGCCGTACGAGACATCACGGTGGGTCCATAACGACCATGTCCGTGGAAGATGTGGGTGAAATACTTCTGAACCCCTTGCTCTTCCTCATGCTTCAGTTCTTTTTTTTTCCGGTTGTGGTTTTGAAGCCCGCATTTTTCGTTGATCTGTCCGTTAAACGGCAGATTTTGTTCGTGGCGACCTGCCGTGAAGCGGCGGACACTGACAACTAACTTTCGCCCAGGTACCTTGATCACTTTACCGGACTCAACCTGCAGGAGCAGAAGGAGGTCCACACATAGGTTGCGAATTCTGAAGTGCATGGAAAAATAAAATTCATGAAATTCATGATATTCATGGTGCCAGTGCAAATATGTGGCCTGATGTGAAGGTCATTGGACGTGTGGTACAGGAGGCGGAGGAACCAGAGAAGATTTCTGGTGAGAAAGTCGCTTGGATATCAACCATTGGGAGGTGGTTTGGTTTTATCGGTGTAGCTTGAATTCACGTCACAACAACCCGTATTTTCCATGCTCGAAAACTAGGCGGGGGTTTGCAGTCGCAAGATGGCCCGTGTTTGGTACTCAGATGGGAGACTTCTGTGGAGATCCCCGGGCTGACGCTGGTAAATCAGAGAGCCAGCCGGGTGCATGATGTTATTTTTCCTCAGAGGATACCCCTTCTCTAGGAGAAGTGACACTGGTCAGAATGGCATTTGACAGAATCCTGTTCAACTGGCGCCATTTTGTCTCTTTTTCATTTATTGACAGTTTTTGTGGATCATGTCATGTGAAATGTGTCCTTGACTCTTGATTCTTTTGCTTCGAAATTTGTGGGTTGGTTGTGCAGCCAGTTGAGGGATGGACACTGAAAAGCTTGACCTAAGCACATGTACCGTCAGGTAGACTGTGAAAAAGACATAAAAGTACTCTAGATACCTGAACCTGGGGCCTGCCTACTTGCAGGGCAGTTTTTGGTCACGTGGTCACACCTAGGTTGGCTTGTTGTCATGGAATGTGGGAGGCATCAGCGACCATCGCAAAGACCAAGGCGCAGGTTTGGAAGAGGCCCTGCGGCCACAACGTATTTCAGCTTTTTAGGTGGTTGGCTTCAGAACGAAAAGAGCATGGCATGAATACAATTTGCAAAGTTGAATTCATTCTTGATAGACTTGGCTGGTTGTGAGCTTCAGTTCAACATGTCTCTTTTTTCCTCTCTTGCTTGTGCCACGAGTATGGCAACAGCCCATTTCCATCAGTGTCACAGCAGCAGGCTGCCCAGGCAGCAGTGGCTGATGTGCTCCAAGCGGCTGTTGGGACCCCATGCCCGGGTGTTGCACTAGTGGGAAGTTAGGAAGAAACACTGGAATGCTTGGAGAAATTGACATGGAAAGCGGGATTGCATCAATTTTTCTAGAATTCTTCTGCTGAGACGGATTGGGTGCCCCATCTCCGGTGATTTTTTCTATGATGAATGATGCTGCTATAGTGCTGATTGGCAAATCTCATGATCAGCAAACTAGAGTGTGTTGAAGGAATGCTGTATACAAAAAGACAATGAAAACAGTTGACCGTTTTTTGTTCTTCTTTGCAGTTGAGGTGGCCAAGATTGGAGCAGCCGACATCATCGTGGTAGGTTTGCAGGATTGCCTTGGCTAATTGGTCTCATGCAGACCCAACGCTGATCCAAGCTACATGCATGGCCGAATGCTGTCAACTGGCCTGTTTTTCCCTCAAGTCTCGTTGAATCAAACAGCAGGGGTACTTCAACAGTTGGTGGTTTACTTGATGGACAGAAGCTCTACTGTCTCAGAATTGATTGGAAGTTCTTAACCTTTTGCTATGTTGTTTGCCCCTCAAGGGTCTATGCTTCCATAGTTGTCGTCGCAATTCTCAAAGTCACCGACCGATCAACAGTGATCCATGCTTGGTTGTATGCCATGGGGTTTGACCGATCTGCGGGACGAGTTTTGCTGTTGTTGTGCGGCGGCCAAGTTGAAAACAGCAAGATTCTGTAGCAAGATTTTGTGGGGTACCAGCCAGAAGGTCAGTTGCTCTTTGAGTGGTTGTTTTTTTTTCTAGCTGATCGTGCCTTGGGGTGCTTTGTAAGGTGTGGTGTCTGTTGGGTGTGGCCATCAACGTTCTTGATTCATCGTCCTGACGTGCCTCCAACGAATCCTGCATGGTGCTCAGAAGCTTTCCCCGTGAAAGTTTCATCCAAGCCGAGCGTTAAGGTTGGAGCAGTCACCACTGAGGTTGGAATCCCCAATCTGATTTGGACATGGCGGGGTTGTCAGGCAAGGTTTGGTCCCAGATTGAAAGGAAGGGATATTCATTTTATCGCACATCAGTGAAATTTGATGCACCAACAGGTCCGTTACCAAGTCCTTGGGGAGAAGAACACTGGCCCAAGTGTCCTGATGCTCCATGGTCTACTGGTGAATGCCTCTTGCCTGGCGAGATCACGTGGGTGAAGGACAGATTTGGATGGGAAAAAAACGTGTGGATATGCCTCACCAGAACTTCCAAGTTGGTAAATTTTGTTTGCTTCACATTATTAAGCATTATGTAAGGATGGATGAATGAAAGCAACAATAAAGAGATACCCGGATGAAAATGATAAAATAGCTGATCAAATAGCTAGATGATAGATAGGTAAATAGAAATCGTAGACGAGTTGAGGGAGGAACAGCAGAGATATGGAATAGAAAGAAATTCTTAATGTAAGCTCCAAGGTGGAAGTTATTTTCAGAGATCCTTCACCTTTACAATATTCCAATGAATAAGGCGGACCATTGGCGACAGAATCTGCCTCCCCTGGCAGAGGCCAGGTTGGATGTGCATGACCAATGCAAGGAATGAGTTTTTCTACCATTGCTGCTTGATGAACATGATGCGTTACATGTTCACGATTATGCGAAGATGCAAGCATCCAGTGGATATCAGACAGCTTTCTTCGATTTAATGATGGTTATGTCACCTCATTCAACCCATTCAACCCTCGAGGCGGGACTTCGGGTATATGCCTTGGATCTCTTGGGGAATGGTTACACTGACAAGTTGGATCCTACCTCTGAGGACGGATGACTCGGCCGAGTACAGTAAATGTTGGGAAAATCTTTCAACAAGGATTCGGTGTAAAGGACAAGGGACTTTTAAAAGATCAGGTTTTTTAAAGATGGGTGAAAAAAGTTTTGAGGGAAGATTGAAGCGGCAGAAATGACGAAACCAATTTTTATGCTATTTTTTATGTATTTTTCAAACAAGTCCACATGGCGTAGTTTCAGGAAGGGAACCACCCATCGAATTTGAGCCTATGCTATGATTCGAAAAAGGTTGCCTCTGGATCTTGAAAAACTCCAGGAAGTTCGCAACATCAATGGGGAGACGAAGCGAGATTTGAGTGATGTTGAGACCAATTTGGTATTGGGAGGAGGCTCAAGACAACGGGGGGATCTTGTTTTCTTTTTTTCCCCCTGTGTGTCAGTTTTTTTTGTTTTTTTTCCGAGAGGGTGATTCATAGCGGTGGGAGCCGCTCACCCTGTTGACCAAGGGTTTGATCGACCCCCTGCCCAGGTTCCAGAAAGAAGGTTTCCGTCTCTGGGCCGAAATTGGATGATTTGTATATCTGCCAACATGAATCTACCAACAAAAGTGCTGAAAAGGCGAATTGGAGAATGGAAACCGACCAAAAGGGGGAATGACTTCAAGCTCCTCTGAGGTTCCTCAAGGACATCCTTTGGGTTCAGTGTTCGAAGCTCAGGGTTTTTCTCGTACCCCTGGGGTAGTTCCCATCTTCATCAAACCTGTGGATTCTGGGACGGGGGGATTTGTAGGTACAATATTTTCACGTGGAGCGAGCAAGTCACGGACTTTATTGAAGAAATGATCCAGTCAGAGGTGATTTTGAACCTTGGCATCAAAGATGACTGCAGTGACTGTGGATGGTTGACCGTGCAGTGGATGTTGAAAGAAACGATAGCCGCTGGATATTATTGTAGTTCTTGCAGCAGAAAAGACTTGACCATTTTTCTGGAACAATTAAAGTACCTTAATGAAGCTTGTGCCATCAACCTGTCAGGATCATCTACTGTGTAACTATCACTTTTTCGGAGGTCCGAAAACCGAATAAACCAATCACGAAGTTTCTGTTGCTCCAGAGGATCAGTTGGTTGTTCTGGTCCTCCCTTCAGTCCTGTGGGTTTGATAGCCTTAGGATTGGAAATTCTCTTGGCTCGCTTGTAAGCAGCTTGGCAACAGTGTTGTTAGGGCAGCAGCTGTTGTGATATCCACAGAATGGGTTGATTAGGGACTCATTCTGCGCCAAGATGTAATCACACCACTGCCCAACGAAAGGTCTACAAGCTGCGATTGATCGGCCAGAGCAAATTCAAGGCTTGTTGCTGGTCAATCCACGATTTCGACAAGAACATGTGGCCGAGGCCAGGGGTACAGGGCACATGTTAGCGTTTGATGGAGACAACTATGCTTTCTTCAAAGAGGCTGTCAAACATCGTAAATCAGAGGGCAAGGGCGGGTAGTGTAGTGGTTTTCCATTGAACTAAAAAACATCAGTCCACCTGCTGATTTCCACACCATTCGCATCCCGGTCAGAGTCGTCATGCTCCTCATTCTCATCGTCATCGTCACCGTCATAGTCATCGTCATTGTCATCATCGTGAGGCTATGCTGCTAATCCTCATGCTACTATATACATCCACTGAGTTGAACACATGAATGGTTTTGATGCTGTACATTGTACATCTTATGGTCGCCGCTGCAGGCTCCACCGTTTGCTAGGCGAGGGGGAACAGATTAATTCAGTGTGGGTGGTGTGCACCCCAAAAGCACAGGTTCAAACGATTGCGGGGACAGACAAAAACGGCACAGCCCAGCATTTTCTTGGGAACACTCCAAGTCTACAATGGGTCACCACTAAGCAACTCTCAAGTCTGCGGTTTGACATGTGGTCTTCCTTCCCCGGAGTTTCTTTGACAGTTCTGTAGGTAGATCCTCCAATCTCTTAGCTACGACAATGTCTTGTTGAGAGTTCAACCGTCATCAACTTCTGGCTGTTAGACCGCTGATCTCTGGTGTACAGCGTTTGTTGCGAGAAACTTTTGTGGCCTGGCTGATGGAGGAAGGGAGGAAGATGAATTTTTGTGAGTCAGTTGGGCACCTTAGAATAAAACGAAACATCAGATTTGCAGAATGTATATATATATATATATAGCTCAGGTCAATTTTTTGAGCATGGCTCTCCAGTTTCAGAAAGATGACCCAGAAGGAGACCCTTTCTCGGTGGGGAGATCACGGCCCCGTGACTTGGGGTTTTCTATCGTTTAGATAAATAGTAAGGATTCCTTTCTGAAATTTCAACATGACCAACAATTCTGAACAGGTACTTCAATCATTGACACATAAGTTGGATACACACTTCATGACCACTCCTCCCTCACGGTTGCAGCCTAAAGCAGAGGGAAGATAAGGATTTGGGCTCAGAACTGAGAGAATATGATATCAGAAGGCTTGTACTACAAGTTGCAAGATACCCCCCTGGTGCCTGCTACATTCATCACATCCAACCTAGTGGGGGGATTCCTTACGCAGTGAGGTGGGGAAGCTGCTATATGATGCGCTGAAAACTGAAAGTTCTGTCATGGAGATCCTGAAGGAACCTTACTACAACACCTCGCAGGTGTACCCGTTTGCAATTGGGCCATTGCAGGAAGATTGGAAAGGTGTTCGATTTCGCAACTTTATTTTTATGTATGTGTCCAAAAATGTATTTGTATACGTGCATGATGCACAAACAAATATCAGAATCATAGCTAAAATATTATTATGCTATCCTATCTACTGTATAGATAACATACGCGTGCACTCTCCAATTTCCCGGTTCCCCCCATGGTATGGTCCCCCCACAAAGAACTAGTACTAGTGCCATCTCTGGTATTACTACTGGGTGTGGCACGGCATTACCAGAGAGAGATGGGCGTAACAATAGAATGATGTCCCATATATACATACTACGAATATACATTGACATATATATATAGATATAATATACACATACAGTATATAGTCTGTACATAATCTGTATAGCAAAAAAGAAACACCCCTTTGCAACCATTGATTTCATAAAAAAACGACAGGGCCATTTTTTCCACCATCTGTTTCAGGTGACCCCCGAGTTGGTCGAAGTGCTGCGTGCACCATTACTCATGGAGGGTGCCTTGGAATCCACCTTGGAGACCTGGCAACACAAAGGGGAAACGTCGTTGGGATGAGTTGGTTTTTGGGATTATGGCTATTGTTTACACACCTCCAGGAGTAACCGTCGCCGTCGACCATGATTTTTTGAAGTCAATAAAAAGGTTCTTTGTCAGAATGCACTCCTACCAAAACACGCTCAGTTTCATGTCACATACTGTACATGGATCTTGCTTCTGTGCAAGATGCACAAGCAAACATCCATGTTGGTATCAAATTCGTAATATTATGCAATGATATATAATGTTTTTATTCTGACATGACACGCAAACCGGTCATACTTTTTGAACCTCGTTTTTTGTTCGCTCGTTCATCCTGAGGACATCTTGTCTTACTCCACAGGGCCCCTGTTGGAACAGCTTCTTGAGGTGAAGATTTGGGTGACTACGATATGACAATGTACGACAAGATGCAAATTAGACCTGAGTTGTCAATCTGGACAGTTACATGATGATACATGTATCAAACTTTCCGACGCTATACTTGCACTGTTTTTTCTGCTTGGTGAGTGTTTGCCCACTTGTAATGGTCTGGAGAATACTAGAAGCATCTCAAGTAGTAGTTGGACTTAGCAACAGAGCCCATTCAAGAATTCTATGTGCGTGTAGCATCCCATCACATCCCTCAATTTAATTTGCGGCCTCGTTTCGGCATGTGGAACTTTTTTTGCTGCCAGGATGACAGGTTGATGGCGCCCGTATGGGTCTGAACCTTAGGCAGATGTCAAGTTTGGCAACCGAAACTGAGATCAATATTTCCATGATTCCCATTTCAAAGTTCTTCCATGAAACCTATCAAATTGAGCCTTCTATTTCATGCTGGTATTTCATGATCGTCTTCACCGAATCTTCAGATTTTCGGTCCGAGGTGTGCTGGGGGCAAAGAGATCCCTGGACGCCTTTGCCACGCGTCATGGGCCTGGAAGAGTTCGAAGTCGTGAAGAAGTTGGTGGAGCTGCTTGACTTGAATCTTGAAAGGGACAAGGTGTTGACTGTGAACGTACCAAAAACAGAAGATTTGGGGTAGGGTTGCTGGATCTTGAATACTGCCACACATGCAACGAGGTGCCCCTTGGGCTACCGGTGACGGCGTTGTGAATTTTCCTGTGGGATTCGCCAGAAAATCAGGTTTCCGAATGTTGGCCACTGCCCACACGACGAATCTCCTGAAGTGGCCCGGATGCAAGGGTTGAAGGTGGGCAGGTTTATTTTTGAGAATTGAAATTCGGCTTTTTGATTTTGGATTTTTTCATCCATTCTGGCCGGCTATTTGCACCACCACTCACTCACCTTTCTTTTAGTGAGAGTTGCCAACATTGCTGTTCTCGTGATGACTTGCCTGGAGGGGGTTAACCGCCGCCACACTTCTGAGGTTGTTAATGATCTTATCTTGAAATTTGTACAGAATCTGTCGGCCACCGTCACCCCTGGTGAAGGGGGCCTCGGTAAGAGAAGCTGATGGTGGCGGGCTCGAGAGCCTTGAGCTTGTCACTGCGTTGAATGATGGGATTCTGGGAAGGGCTGAGGCTAAGGCCTCCTCATATCTTCTTCTATGAAGTGAGGAGGAGTACAATGTGGTCTTCCTATCACAGATGCCGAGATGCCTATGGCCTGCAAGAGGTGCAGGCCATCTTTATAGATGGCCAACCAAGGTATGAGCCCAACAGAACTCTGTGAGTACTCCAGCAGACTGAGAGGAAAGACACCATCCCAAGCAGAACTCAGATCGAAGCTGGCTCAGATGACCTCTTCCTGGACAAGCTCCTCAGTGGATTTCTCTTCTTTCTTTCAGCCAGAACCACGCACGGGAAAAAAATTGAGATTTTCAGGGGTTGGATGTGCGTGTGGGTAGAACGCCTGGATAGTTCCACATTTTGTAGCTTGATACATGCATCCAGGAAAGTGTGTCCAGGGTGCACAGAATAGTTTAGGCACTTTTTTTACACCACCTCCCACCACGAAAAGGCGGTAATTCCAATGGATCTTGCGACATGATGGTGACAGGAAATCATCAGTCTGACGCCCTCCAACGCGATGAAGGGTACCAGCAGCTTCAATGAATCTAGACTCTTGGCTATGAAATTTAACACACATGTGTTTTGCAGCGAGCATCCAATGATGGATGATGGTTGTGTTGACTGTGTTGGTTCCGTTGGTTGTGCTTGTTTGTGGTCTGTTGATTGCCTTGTTTGTTTTGTTTGGTCATTTGAGTGACAATATGTTTTTTGAGATGTAGAAAGTAATAGTCATGGATGGGTTGAAGTTTCGAGTGTGCCGGAGATCTGAAGCTGATGAACTTGGGTGCTTTAATTCACAGGAAGTCCTGCATTTACATCACGATCATCACGATTCCAAGAGGAAAAGTATATGGATGAGGCTTAAACCAACCACTTTTGATCACTTTTGCAGTCTTTTGGAGACTTGTTCAATTGACAATAATAGGCGGCAATTATATTGTTTTGTGACCTGTGGTGGATCATCTCTCAAGGAAAGAACCAAACCTTCTACGGCTGGCCGGAGACCGTTGCCCAGTGGGTTGAAGTTCTATTAGGTGCGTCGTGGTGGGATCCTATGGAACAATCCGGGGATCGGATTGGATCCTGATTTGAGAAAGATCTACTTGTATTTGATTTTGGTCCATGTTGGACCTCTCAGAGTGACGGAGGGAGTACTTTTTAGGTTTTATGGCTCTCTCGTCCAATGGTCCAATGAAATTCACCAAAACTTCAACACTCAACCCACTGCCGTTTGCCCAAGTTGGGAAGTCTTGAGAGTTCCAACCCAAGTAGTTGTTGCAGGGTTTGGTGATCCCCATTGTTCACTATCATCGAACAATAACGAGGCCCTACAAAAACCCGCAGCATCTTTTCGTGGGTTGAAACCACAACTTTGTTCCAACGGGCTCGGCCAGGTGGATTGAATTCCCGACCGCCCGGGCCAGCAGGCAAAAGCTTTTGTGTGGGGTCTCAGTCCTGTCATGAGCAAACGGTCATCACTTAGCTATTGCACTGAGCTAGCCAGCCTAAAATAAATCACTCATTACTTCGTTCACTGGAGAGCATGTCGATTCAATGGTAGGCTTTCCCTACATTGCCTTTTTTTGCATGCGATTATACAAAATCAAAGGCCAAAAACATGATGCTTCCTATAAACCAATCAGTCGAATCTGACCCAGGCTCAGTGGATCATAGAGCCTTCCGGCGGCATAGTTGGGTGAGTTTAGAAGGGGGGGATGACTTCCTACTTGGCCCAGTGGATAGTAGGTGAGTTGGTAGCAATCCCGGTATCGTTTTAGGAAATTGACAGCACCAGTACACGTCAAAACTGGGGAGTGAGGAACTCCCACTTTTAGACCTGATCAGAAGTCAGAATGAAGATGGACCAATAAGTAGAAGGGGAACTTTGCGTGATACTATCGAGCTGGCAGAAAATATAGTGGATTCTCTTACCAAACGAGATGGAGAATCCCTACACCACATGCTGACTTCAATGAAGTCCATGATGAATGTTGCAAGAGCTGTTGGCTAGAAATTCGAGGTATCAAGATCAATAGAGTTGGCTGTTTTAACCCTGCTTCCAAGGGTTCTTCTCTGAGGCCTACGTCTTATACGGGCAGCCTGTCTACTTGTTTGGCCTGTTGCTTGAAGCCTCAGATATAAGAATTTCGATCTGGCGAACTGGCTCAAAATTCATCCAAGGCTATGTAAGTACAACATTTTTCAATAAGGTTTTCACATCATGGGACACCTTTTTAGGGTCCAAACAAAAAGGCCTGTGCCATTAAACGTGTTCTTTTTTACCGATTCCGGTTGAGGTTGTGTGTCTTTTGTCCAGCATACCTGCTGAAGCACATTCGCGACTTCGGTCTTTGCCTCAGGACATCAGTTGCAAGGTGGTTGTCCATGCAATTTTCGAGCCATGAAACTCTGGGTGTCTTCCCTGTCTTTGGGTTGAGGTGTCATAGCATTTCAAGATAAACAGGTGAATACTGACCTCCACATCAACCTTTCCATTATTTTCCCAATTTTGTTGAGTGACCAATTTGACTGGTATGAATTTATCAAACTATACACCCCCCATGAATATCTATGCCCCCCCAAAAAACTAGATAGTTGATAAGGCAACGGAATCAGGAATCCACCTAAAATAGAATTTTGGGACCCAGAAACTCAATATATGTCGTAAGTCAACATTGTCACAGTGTGGGTCTGTGCCAGTCCAAGGCATGGCCGAAAAGCCCATGGATCCCAGGATCAAGTCAGGTTGGGGACTAGGATCAACAGTTCGGATGCATTTTTGACTGACTTAAGATTGATGATTGAACCTTACAAATTGCACATGTTTCTTTCCCAACTCCTCCAACTTGCGTGCAAATTAGCGTTTTCGTTAAAAATTGTGTATTTTGAAAGTGATACACCATGAGTAGGAAAGTTGATGGTGCTGCCGTCCCAAGGGCGGGTCTTATGTTTCACCTTCACCTTGATCGCATCATTTCGCGCCTGTTTTTTTGACTCAGGGGCAAAGGGTGCTGTTGCTTGTCGCTTCGTTCTCTGGGCAGCTTGGTGGAAAAGGTTGGGAATGGAGGCAGGGCAGGTGTGGATTGAAGTTTGAACATTTGGTGACGTTATGGTATATAGAGTAGCCATGACAATAGTATAACAACAGATACATATAGTACCATAGAAGACTAACAATTCCTACTTGGAGAGCTGAAGCTTAAGCATTCAGATCTACATTGTTTACCGGTCTGGTATCTTCACTGAAAAGCTCTTTGCCTTGTGAACTTGGGAGCACCACGAGGATCGTAGCTTTTGCTTCCTCAATTGCCATTTGGCAGCGACTACCTCAAAATCCGCGAGGTTTGGGATGTGGGTTGTTTCTTGTTGTCACTGGAGATTGTAAACTTTACTATTTTTTTCAAAAAGAAAAACGACTCCAACACTGCGCCGAGTGTGGTAGGACCACCGAACGCGATCATCGGCAGCGGTTGCGTCAACTGGAACAATGCTGGACTGAGGTACGACCTGGTGATTTGTGTCAGAGTGTTTTGGAAAGATGTCTGGTAAAGAGGGCTTAAGAGTCAGTTTTTTGCAAGAAACAAAATTGGTTTTGAGGTATTTTAGCATGCCATCCGATAAAACTGGCCTTTTTTTGCAGATCAAATTCAAGTCCCATGTGAACCAGATGGTCTGAGCCTTACGGCAACTGCGGTGTCTTGGGTTAGAGTTTCGGGATCAAAACTACCAGGGATCATAGATCTCACAGCATGTTTCCTATGAGAAAATCAGTAGCAATTTTGGAGCTATGCTGAGTTTGGAAGCTCACTTTGGAAGTTTGCATGGCATTTTGAAGCGGAAAAGGTATTGAGGATATCACCTATTCACTGAGGTTTATCCTGTGTCTGCCCATCGTGCAATTTTCCTGTTGGGGGACCGCTGATGGCAGTTTCCAAGCGACTTGGATGTGTGGTGGAAGTTTTTGATGATCTTCTGCTGGTCGCTTTGACAGGACACCAACATGAGATTGGTGCAGAAGCATGACATCAATGAGGAGACCAGAGAATTTACGTTGAACTGCTGATCGGAGTACAATTGCAATGTCATGTTGATATGCTGTACACAATTGGATGGTGCTGATGTCTACGGATGGTTTCTCAAATCCTGCGGCAGAGTTCGATTCAATGAGCTTTAGCCGTTCTTTGGAAGGATTTTGGAAGCTATGCAACCAAGACTATCAGCATGGTGGCCCAGATTTTTGACAATGAAAATGCAAGGTTTATTCACCTCTCCTCGAACATCACAGGTACCATACTTTAGTGTATGTTGTTGAGCTTTGGGAGCTTTGGGGATGGTCGCACCCTTGAATATGTGAAGTTTCTACTTCCTAGTTCTTGCCCACTTTCGGGAATCTTTAATGGTGGATGATTCTTTTGCCGGGACCCATCCTTTGAGGTGCTAAAGAGAATGGCTACCGACAACTGTGGAGCCTTGATCAACTGTGCCAGGTGTCGAGATGAAGCCACTTTGGAATGAATGAATCGATATTCAATATTCAACTGACATCAGCTGTTGGAGGGATTTTGTTCATCGACAGTACCATTTTGAAATCTTCTTTCCTATTGAAGAAAAGGGGGGGGGGGGTAGAATTTTTATGAAAGTTTTCACTACCGCTTTATGGTGACCAGGAGTTGGGTCCAGAACCACAACCGTCCTTGCGAGAGCACAAGGTCCGGCATCTGAATGTGAGGGGAGCCCAGTCACGTGAAACTGCCGGGAGAGTGTTGGTGGGGGACTTCAGTTTCTTGACTATGAAAATCAGAGTTTTCTTGAACTTGGTGGTGCGTTTTCTATTCCTTTGGGACTGGGCTTCCAGTTTTTAGGCTGCATTTGTGGCTTGTTGGGTTCAATGGCTTCTAGATGTTTCTAGATGTTTCTAGGAATAGAATTGGGTTTTGATATCACATTCATGCAAGTGGACTCATCACAAGCATGAGATATCACTTGTTCTGGTCATCACCCCGCTACTATAATATATTACGTTTTACAGTTTTGACAGTCGGAAACCCGTTGTTTCGAACCTTTGAAACTGAGTTTCTTAATACTTAGTTTCCACGGATTTACATCATCTTCCTCGCAGTTTCAGAATTCTGCCCATCAAACTCGACAGTTAGAAAACCGTTTGAAAAACAGTTGAATACTATGCATGATATATTTAGCTGGTGGAAGATTTCCAATTTGACTAATATTTTTCAGATGGGTTGAAACCACCAACCAGATAAAGTTGAAAAGCTTTTAATTTCAGTCTCCCCACCTTGAACTTTTTTCACCGTACCTATCTCAGATGCAGGGTCCAGAGGAGCAGTTCTTGTCGCAGTGGTGTGTTTTCCCAGGGTGGCCAGGAACGGGATGTATCAGGAAGCTGTTAGCAAGGTTGAAAAGGTGATAACTTTTGCTGTGCTGGGTAGTGGCCCAACATGGTTCCATGTCATTGAATCAAGAAACGGCATTGTCCATTTCTGGCATCATGGTGAAGTCTGTTGTGTGCGAATCTATTGGTTGGTGAGAGTTTTGTTTTTCCAAAAAATAGACGGAGAGGCTACGTATGTTAATGGCTCAAGATGGGAGCAAATCATGATTGATGTTACAGAAATGATAGTCAAAAGCCATCCAAAAACAGTGACTCTATCGCCGAGGCAGGAACCTTTCGTGAGTGGATCGCAGGGGCCACCGTTCCCGCCTACCTTCAAGTTAGCTGTGTTGGGAATACCCAGCAAAAAGCGGGTGGTGAGTTGAGTAATGGTGATGGAATGGGAGTTCTGAATGGAAAGGGTGCTAAAAGGGCTTTGTGCATGATTTTATTTTGTTCCTCAAACAGGTTTATTTGTAGGGGTTCCTCATTAAGAATACGCTGTGCACATCTGCTTGCGCACATTTGGTTGCACGCAATGGCTTGGCCTTGTGCATACAACCACGGCACATTGGGCAGGGCACCGAAGAAACATCCAGTAAAAAAGGTTTGAACTGTTTGGGGTGGTCTATGCTGGTATAAGTCTTTCAAGGGGAAGTTGTGGAGTTGGTGCCCAAAAACAATCGAAAACTTGGAGCAAAAACAGGTTGGAGGATTCAGAACCTCTCAGATTTCCTCCTTCAGTTAATGTTGCTGACAACGGACGAATGTCTATTTTGCTATCATGAGGAGACCTGCAGAGGAACGAAGCGATTTTGAATAGACTTTTCCTCCTCCTCGGGTTTTTTCAGAGTACCTGGCTTTGACCAATGATGCAGGCCTGGGCCTGGCTACAGCAAGAAGAGAGTTCCAGAGTCCTCCTCAGATGTCAATTTCTACCTCACCAGTTGTATGGTGTAGTAAACCGTAAGCCACTGCACAACCCCACACATGTATTTGGAATTTTGAAGTGATTGTCAGTGCAAAGTATGCAGATCAATCAGTTGCAAGTTTTTAGTTGGATGATGTTGTCAACTTAACATTTATATTGATTTTGTATTGATAATGCTAGATAATTACAACTCAGCCATTTGCAACGTTTTTGTGTCTTCACCCGAGGCTTGGACAGACCGCGTGCTGTACAGCAGCGATCACGCAGAGCTCGGGACCAGAGAAAGCAATGACCTCCCGGGGTTGTTTCAGTTATTTCAAACTGGATGACTTTGCCCGTTAACCTTAACGAAATGTTTGCCGCAGAAAAATTCGACTGTATAGAATGGTGAACAAAAACCTTGAGTTTGACGAAGCTGCCACCAAGACCATTGAAAAGCTCCGAGATTGTCAGTTTCAATTGGTTCTACTGGATACTTGGGGTATTGGGTGGCAGGTAACCACCCGGGCCCCGTGTCTCGTGCTTCAATTTCAAAATGCAACGAGGCCCTTGAAGTATGGGTCCTTACAGCAGTCGCAGGCGCTGGGGGTTAGCAACACATGAAGCTCCGCTGACAAGTTGGAGAATTCCATTTCATTGTATTTTTATCCAATTCTCAATTTTTAAAGTTCCATCTCTAGGGCCTCTAGGGGTGTTTTTTGATCATTTGGCACACTTCCCATTGCCAACTTGAACGGTGCTTTGCTTTTTTTTTAAGGGGCATCCTCATCCATTTTGAACGGAGCATCTCTTGTCCGGTTGTGCAGGTGCTGAGCCCCCCGCACAATGTTTCGGACCACGATCCTGTGTGCGCCGAAACACTTTCAAAGGAAAGATTCACCTTGCACCTACATGTATATATAGAGAGAAAGCAAAAATCATGGTCTAACGAGACGGATGGGGTTTTGATGCAGCTTTTTTTGGAGAACCAGGTTCAATAAGAATTTCGTCGATGTAGACATAATCCTGATCCGACGATTTTAGGGTTGACTGTTGTGATCGTCCAAAGTGGCATGGATGAATTTTCAAGTTGTGATCCAAACACGGTTGATCATATCGTAACCGTACCACCCAATCACCCAAACATTTTGGGGAACAGTTCCGTTACACCTGCGCTTTTTCCCCAACAGCCCGATCTGGCAGGTATGCATTTTTTGATGTCTCGTGTGTGGGAATTGACCCCAGGCTGATTAGTGCTGAGTTGTGTGGAATGTGAGCAACTAGCAGCAAAGGGTTTCCGCTGTGAGCACTTGGCATCCCATGCTAGCTAGATGGTTCAAACTATGTGACGGTGGAAGGGGTAAGAAGCGGTGAACAAATATAAAACATGTTTTGAAAAAATCATGATTGATTGTCATTATCACTACTATTACAGATATATCTTCTTTTGTCAATGATTTATGATTTTTAACCAACATGACCGTTAGTTACCACTCTCATTCACCCTGGCGCAGGCGTTTGGGGTTATTGGCTCGGCAAGTCCGAGGAGAGTCACGAGAACGCAGGCAGGTCCAAAACCTCCGTTGGGTTTGGGGGTTGACCGTGTTTGGTTTAACGTGGGGCTCTTAGCATGGAAAGATCTGAACCCGTGAGCTGATGGGATTTCGTTTGTGTTTTTCCTTGAGCGATTTGTAAGCCGTGTCACAAGATTCTCTGGTTCAAGTGAGGATTCCTGTTCCTGTCAAACAGATTTCCAACACTTCAGAGTCGCTCAGGAGCTTCCTGAAACACACCTTCAACAGCCCTTCCGCCAAAAGGCAGTTGTCGAACCGCTTGACCTCTAGTGCTACCATGCAATTCGAGGTATTGCAGGCTGGTGGGAAGAGAATGGGCTTTCTTAATGGCTGAAGCGCCCCTTTTTTCAGCGTTTCAGCCAAAAATAGTGAGATCTTCTCCCTCCACATAGGTTGCATACTGAGTCAAATCTTGGAAAGAGACTGAGACATGTCATGGATATGTGAGCTGATGAACACGTGGTTGCATCTATGGCTCCAGTTCCTACTACAAAACCCAACATTGATGAGCTTTCTTTTGTTGAAGCTGGACTCAGAATACGGAACACAACTTTAAAGCCTTTAAAGGGCAACTTTGTCAAACATGGGTTATAGCTACATGGATGAGTTTTTTTTGAAAATCAAAAGTTACCTCATGATTTTGACCATCTCCTTAAATACCACCCCCGAAAAAACTTCTTGGACGGGTTCATTCCTCGTTGTTTTGTTCGGTTGTTCTTCATTCGACAGGCACAAGCCTTGGATGATGGGGTCATAGCACCTCAACAAGAAGATATCGATGATGCATCCCGGTGCGGCCATGGGCAACTGTGGATTGGATATAACTTGGGTTGGATTCACTTTGATTGAGTTGGATTGAGTTGAGTAAAGCTGAGTTGGTAGGTTGCTGTGACCATGGCTTGTGTGGAAGGGTTTTCTTTCAGAGATTCACTAGGCTCACTATGCCTTTACTTCTTGCAGCATGTTATCGATTGGGTCAGGAAGCTCTTCGAACATGTGAGCTCGTGTGGAGCCTTAGAGGGTTCTTCCAGGCACCAACTTCCACTACTTTGACCCCTTTGCCAATAGATGTTTTTCTCTGGTGTGCTTTAGGCTTCAGCTTTTTTTGAATACGAAACACTTGGGAAAAAAGAAGGTGCTCCAGCAATGCGCCCAGATCGTTAAGAAACCTGACTGGAGTTCGCCAAAAAGGCTATGGTTTTGCGCGACCTGCCCAAAATCTATAGCAAAAACTCGAGCCGGCTTCAACTTGAGGCTACGGGATTCCAATGAGACGGCCTTGGCCTGTTTGATGTTACAAGAGTGCCAGCAGGACCTGGTATTGTTGTGTTTTAAGGAAAAAGCATTGAGGTGAAGCAGGTACCAAAAGATTAAAGGCAAGTTTGTTTACCAAGTTCCCGTGTCTCTTCACCAGATCATTTTGAGTGGAGGAATGCTGGAAACTTCTTTGCAACCAACTGGAGCAGAAGTGACAGACTCAGTCAAGATGTGGACCCAGGTGATGTTTATTTACTGAAAGGTCTGCCAGGATTGGTCATTCCCATACACTTCTCCATGCGGTTTGTGCATGGATGCATTGCACAAAGCCGGCATGGACACGATTGTCACTACTGGGAATATATGAAGTCTAGGTCTATTGTCTTGTTGCTAGCCACTTGTGGAGTGTGAGGCTGGGCTGCTCTATCCGCAAGGGATGCCAAGTGCTGCGGGTTGTTGAGCATGTGGTGGATGGAAAAAAGTGAAGGTAAGCTCAATGGGAGGGGAACACGTCTCTTAGCAACTTGTGGTGATCTATATAAAGGATAGTGGCCATTTGACATCTCTTTATTTTGGGACATTCAGAATCATCATCATCATCATAATCATCATCATCATCATCATCATCATCATCATCATCATCATCATCATCATCATCATCATCAGAA
>DF239092.1:75158-94869 GCA_000507305.1 Breviolum minutum Mf 1.05b.01 | reverse complement strand
ATCATCATCATCATCATCATCATCATCATCATCATCATCATCATCATCATCATCATCATCATCATCATCATCATCATCATCATCATCTTCGGAATCATCATCGTGTCACCATCCTCACTGAATCACCATCAAGACCTTCTCTCATTCGTCGCTCTCAAAGAAACATCCCAGGCCGTATCCAAACTGTCCAAACGGCGCAATCTACGGGTGGACATGAGATTGCTGATGAGGAATGGGGTAGGCTTAAAGATTGGATAGTGCTGCCATTCCGGTTGTCACTTCTTGATTGTGAATGTGTAATTAAATACATACTGTGATGCCCACCAAGGGTGATCAAACAGTCTTTTGTGTTTTTGGTGGACGTTTTGAACTTGGGAAAAACATTGATTCAAAATCTTGAAAAATCACAACAACGCTGAACATTCAAGTTATGTCGTATGTCGTCATTTGTGAGTCACTTGTAGTTGGATGTCTTGTGATCTCTATGAACCCGCTTTTGACATCTCTGGTGGGTTTTTCCACTCTTCGTTCCTCAGGGAATCTGTGGTTGGCGGTCAGGGGTAGTTGCATGCATGATGAACATATTTTTGTTGAGCAGCCTCTGAACGAAACTGAATCTTTTCCTTTGGATGTTTCAGAAGAAAGGAAATGCATAGAAAAGGTGCGACCATCAATACTATAATCCAATGGGTCTGTGGCGCTGAGGTTGAATGTTTTCTCACATGAGACATGTAACGTTTCTCTGAAATTGGATTGGGGGGTCAGTGGTGACCAAGCGAGCTCTTACTTCAACCATTCCCCATCCATCCGATGCAGGAGGAGGAGGAAGTCATTCGGAAATTGGATTCGGAAACCTTGCGCGAAGGTTTGAGGGAGGCGCTTTTGAGGGAGTGGTAAACCACCAAGCTTTTGGGCACCCGAAGATGTAGAAACCGCATGCCTTCGGATTTGTAGAGGTTTGCAATTTTGTTTTGTTTTGATTCCATTGAGATGTTATTATTTCGAAAAACATAGATACTATTTTTAGATGGTGTCATCGCGCATATTTCTCTGTTTCTCATCGCGCATTCTTATCTATTTCTCAATAGTCTGTTGCACTTCACATGTAAAAAACTGTAAATAGACATATGTAAACATATACGATGTGACCTCCAACAATGTTTTGACGAGTGCATGCAGGAACGCATAATGTTTCGATTACACCCAGCTTGTGAATGCATCAATCGCACATTGGTTGGCCATTGTGGTAAGGGGTGGCTTCATGCAAGAATAGAAAGGATAACAAATTGTTTCCGAAGTGACCCCCAGTAATGCACAGTCTTGCCGAAGTCACGATGTCCAGGTTGAGTGAACTTCAGTCTCCACAAAGTCTTAGTGTTTGATTTGGCAAGTACTTCTACAGGGTAAACGTGTCTTTTTAACCACTTTGGAACATCGTTTCATGGTACTCCAAAAGAGTTTGAAGGGTTCAACCCTTTTGAAAAAGAATCAAGGCTAATATTGTAAGAGGCTCAGAATTTTCCTCCGGCCTTTGCCTCATATGGCAGATCTTGCAATCAATGCAAAAACACGACTCCGTGAAGATGAACGATGCCGCTCAAACCCTCTTGGAACGGCGCTTCCATGGTCTTCCACGGTCACTTGGACGGAAAAAGTGCGATGGAATTATGGTAAACAATTGAGAACATTGGGAAGACAGTAGAACTTCTACTATAACCATCCAGGCATTCAACTTTTTAGGAGACGGTAACTATTTGGATTCCGGATTCGGGGAATTCTATCATATCCCTAAAGATGACCAAGAATTCAGCCATGAGAACAGAAATCCACAAAAAAATCAAAAAACACCGCGGCAAATGCCTCGTTTTTGTATCACTGGCAATGTGCATTTCAAAAAACAACAACTTTTTGCTGCCAGGAAAAGCTCCGAGAACTCGTTACTGAGCCTCTGACGCACTTTTCGTATCGCGGAAGTTTTCAACAAACCGAGCTGCGAGGGCCTGGGGATCCACCGTGGATTTTACGTACCAAAGAGAATCCAAAAACCTTTAAGAAGGGGGAGATTTTTTTGTAACAAAAGACATCTTCTTGAAACAATATAGGGGTCTTGTATCGTGAGCTTGGAATCTCTGGCAGTTTTTCTTGCACCAAGATGTGCACCATTTATTGGTCGCTTTTCCCGCTTCAGATGTCGCAATGCGCATCGCAACATTCCCCCGCGGCTCGCGGATCGTCGTGGAAGCCGGGTGGAAGAAACATCCCATCGTCAGCCACAAGCTGAATGCTGAAGATGGGTGGAAATGATGACATGTACAGCATCAGGAAACATCTGGAAGATGATTTTCCGGTACTGAAAAATAAGGAAAAAAATCACACGAAGTTTGTATAGAAATGGATCGAGAGATCCAAAGCACGAAGCTGAAGTCTAGAAATCGTAAGTCCCAGGACTCAAAGATGGATCCCCTTGTGACTTGACACTGTGAAAAGCTGGAGTTGGCCTAGACTTGACGCAACTTGTTTTTCTTTGGTTCAGGGGTCCATCTTGGGTGACTGGAAAAGGCAAAGCCTTTGACCAAACGAATTGACCAACTCCGTTGCTGTGGGAGGATGTATAGAGTCCCAGGAATCAATTCAAATTTAAAGATACTCGAAAGAACAAAAAGGCTGCTGTACTGTACCCAATGGTTCCAGAATTCTCTTCAAACATGTTGCGAAACGTATGCACTCAGAAATTGTCAAATTGTCATGTAGGTTTGCACTTTGTTTGTATCTTGTAGCCAACCTTGGGTTCAAATCATGCCCTCTGACATACATGTAGCAGGTGCATCCATGACAACGAAGCATGTACTCCGCAAGCAGGTACTGTACACCTTGACAACCTGGAATTTGTTTTGATCAGTTACACCAGTCAATCATGAAAAAGTGCGACTAGAAGATTCGATCATGAATTTCACAAGAGGTGGCCAAATCATTTTTCAAGTTTTACATTCTTGTGTTGTACTTCTGCAGCTAAGTTTCAGTTTCAAATGAAGAAATCCTCCCATGAAAATATATCCTGAACCTATCATTGCATCACTCCTTCGAAATCTCCCCTAAAAAAGTGCGCCGTATTCAACTTGTTTCTCCGGGAAACCTCAGAGGTGCGAAGCTTTGATGATGATGCTGTTTGTTAATGATCAAAGTCCGGGAAAAAAAACGCACATATGAGTGGGTTTGACAACAAAAATCTTGAGCTTTGGTAGGAAAACCTCCCCATAAAGAATCATTTATATAGTGTAATCTTCAGATGTTTTTTTTTCCTGGTAGGTCCCGGTGGCTCTTCTCTTTACCATGGATGGATCACGAGTCTCCTGGCTGCCAGTTGGCGTGTGATGTCGGGGAGTTGGGCTTTGCTGAAAACCAAGGCCTCTCCCTTTCGTGGTGGCCTTGGTGGCCGTGGCCTTGTTGTGCTCTCAGGAATCAAATGTGATGGGCTGATGTATTTCTTGTAATCGGGGGTGTTTTTTTTTTTTTGTGATCTTTTGGGTATGGATTTTTTGACAGACACCCAAAAATCTTGATACAGATGATGTAGAAACTATTTATCAAGTCCTTTATTTCATGGTGTCTTTCGGCCTGTTCCTTGGAAAAAAACCAAGCAGATTCCAAACATATTTGCTGAATCCATTGAGTTGACCTTCGAAACAACGAACTTGAAGCCATGCTGCTTCGCTTGCCGTTGGGCTCAAGGATTCGTGCCTGAGGCTGCCACATCGCACGGTGTGCTGAAAGACACTTTCCGACACAACTTCTCGCTACTTCGAAGCCATGAGGGAGGCCATCTGCATTCATATCGGCCAAGGAGGAGCGATGTTCTCATCTTGTATGATGTGCCTGAGTTGTTGGGGATGCAGGTTGGTGGTTGATAGAACTTGCAAACAAGGATGTTTTTAAAAAACATCCAGAATCAACAGAAATAACGTATTTCGTTTGGGGGTCCCTTCAACATCAATTCGTCGTTGTATCGGTATATGAGCAGGCACATTGAGGCAGACGCAGAGTGATTCCACCCTGTTTGTTTAACAAATATTGTACTCAGCACCTCATCTTAGTGTTTCGATCTGATTCGAATAGTGTTGTGCCTTTTTCCTTGAACATTTATTGTTACTAGTCGCGGTTGTCCTCTTCAAACGTACATATTTTAAAGGCATTGATCATGTTAGCCAATGCCATATTATACAGGTTATTTCCATCAGGGCTTATTCGGCGTATAATATACATATATGCGGTAATAATGACACATATATATATATAGATTACACATCATTAATCCTTCTCCTTGAAGATTTTAAAGGCATGACGCTCAATACAATGTTTGAAACATTTCGCGTCCTCATTTTGGATATTGATGAGAACCCATGTATTCTTAGCAGGTTGTGGCTGGAAGACAAACAACCACTTGCGCATGCCGGAAGCACTGGATCAGTAGTCGGTGTTTGGCAAAGAGTTGCTCATAGAATATATATCTATACACGTGTTCATTATATATTATGGAAGAGAGTTGTTTGATCTATAATATCTTGCAATCTCATCTTAAGCACTAGCGAAAATAAGAACTGTTTCAATTTGCCATTCTTATTACCAAACATGGAAACTAGTTGTTTCATCTCCTACAACTTTGCTCAAGGTTATTGCTCATAATCACTAGAACACATTTGTTGATGAATTTTGGTACATGGCCGATCTATCCCTGGTGTGATTTTTGGTCATGAAAAGCACAGATGCTCAGTGAAGATATTGGTGAATTCATAAGGTAACAGTCATGATTCATGATCTATCCTTCTCCATTTTGGTTTTGACAGATGTGCTGAATGTCACTTCGTCACTTCTTTGGTTTTTCGCCGCAAAATGAAAAATTCCTCCCTCTTTGTAAAAAAAGCCCCCCATTTTCCACATCCCAGTTGCATAGAGATAGCTTTCAACACACCCCATCCGTCACTCGTTTAAACTAACAGCGACAGAATTATTGAGAAAGACAATGACAAACATCCATCCAGGAGTCCAGATTGGCAATGCTTGCTGGGAACTTTTCTGTTTGGAGCATGGTATCCAGCCTGATGGTCAGATGCCGAGCGACAAGACGATTGGAGGCCCAGAATAAGTATCAAAACAAGGTTTGGAAGGAGGAAGAGCAAAACCCAGTAAAGAAAAATCATAATACTCGCGCTTCTAGTGACTGGACTTATGTCCTGACCCCTGCACTGACCAGCACAAAGACCAATGACTTTTTGATGCGGAGATTTTATTGCAATCTACTTTTCACGTTTTTGTTGGCTCATGATCCCAATTTGCTTGATCGCTGGCTTGTTGGAGGCGGAGATGATGCTTTCAACACGTTGCTGGACTTTGGATAGTGGTCTTTTCATTCTTTTCCCCAAATGCTGCTTAATCTTTTTGGGATTGTGAAATGAAAAACATAATTATACATAGTCATCAAAGGAAGTTTGGATGAGAAACTTCCGAGTTGCAGAGTTTTAAACATGAGAGAATAGTACAGTAGAGAAGAGTAGAGTAGACAAGAGAAGAGAATAGTAGAGAAGAGCAGAGTAGGGTAGAGAATAGTAGAGTAGAGTAGAGCAGAGTAGAGAACAGTAGAGTAGAGTAGAGCAGAGTAGAGAACAGTAGAGAGAGAGTAGAGAATAGTAGAGAAAAGTAGAGTAGAGTAGAGAAGAGTAGAGTAGAGTAGAGTACAGTAGAGTAGAGTAGAGAATAGTAGAGAAGAGTAGAGTAGAGAGAGTAGAGAAGAATAGAGTAGAGCAGAGTAGAGAATAGTTGAGTAGAGTAGAGTACAGTAGAGTAGAGTAGAGAATACTAGAGAAGAGTAGAGTAGAGAGAGTAGAGAATAGTAGAGAAAGGTAGAGTAGAGCAGAGAATAGTAGAGTAGAGTAGAGTAAAGAATAGTAGAGAAGAGTAGAGTAGAGTAGAGTAGAGTAGAGTAGAGAATAGTAGAGTAGAGTAGAGAATAGCATAGTAGAGTAGAGAGAGAGAGAGAGTAGAGAATTGTAGAGAAAAGTAGAGTAGAGTAGAGAATAGTAGAGTAGAGTAGAGTACAGTAGAGTAGAGTAGAGTAGAGAACAGTAGAGAAGAGTAGAGTAGAGAGAGTAGAGTAGAGTAGAGTAGAGAATAGTTGAGTAGAGTAGAGAACAGTAGAGTAGAGTAGAGAGAGTAGAGAATAGGAGAGAAAAGTAGAGTAGAGCAGAGAATAGTAGAGTAGAGTAGAGTACAGTAGGGTAGAGTAGAGAATAGGACAGAAGAGTAGAGTAGAGAAGAGTAAATGTTTGGTGGTGTTTCATGTGTGAAGAGGATCAATCATAAGAGTCATTTTCCGTGGCAGGGGAGGGGCAATATTTGGTGATGTTGGAGGGTGACTCCTGTTGCTCCGCGCTTTGTACTGGACGTGTCATATGTTGCGACTATCAAACATGAACGGTGTAGTTCCATTGTGTTTGCATCCCATAATACATAGGTTGCTGCGCGGAATGTAAATGACGTTTTATGTGTTGGGACTATCAAAACGTGAATGTCGTAGTTTCGTTGCGTTTTGAATCCCATAGGTTGCTCCCCGCGATGTACTGGACGTTTCATGAGTTGCGACCATCAAACAGATTAGTATTTTGTTTGTCCTAGTTTGTCGAATGGAGAAATACTTTGTACTACTTTGTAGTACGGAGTAGTACTTCGCTGTACTGAGTGATACTTTGTAGTACTTGGTAGTACGGAGAAATACTTCGTAGCAGGGAGTAGTAGTACTAGTACGGAGTGGTAGTTTGTAGTACTTTGTAGTACTTCGCCGTACTGAGTGACACTTTGTAGTACTTGGTAGTACAGAGAAATACTTTGTAGTAGGGAGTAATAGTATTAGTACGAAGTGGTAGCTTGTAGTATTTGTAGTACTTTGCAGTGCGGAGTGGTACTTTGTAGTGCGGGTCGTAGTAGTGTGACATTCGCTCTCTGTAGTTTACAGCACATGAGCTTTTAACCCACCACATCACAATCACACAACAACCTCGCAACTGACCGCATCGCATCACAAGCTCATAACATCCCGTCCGATTGCGTTGCATCGCTTCACATCAGATGACATCTCATCAAATGAGAGCACATCACATGACATCGCATTGCACCGATAGACACAAAAATCACATCACATCAAATGACATGACATGACGCCACATCACATCACATCACATCACAGGACCTGACATGACATCTCGAAACTAACCGCATTACCGCATCCGCGTCACCTCACAACCAACCACACTACTTCATCTCACCTTGCTGCCAACCACATGACCTTACGTGCCACTTCACCGCACATTCTTCACCGCCACCGACACACCACGGAAACACAACCAGCCACCACCAAAAGTTTTGGAGGAGAGGGAGAAGTTTGTCAGGCGAGGAAGAACTTGAAGCTCTGCATCTCATTTGACGGGCAAGATGGCAGGGAGGGTCACACATAAACATCTAGGAGATTGCAGCTGATGTGAGGATGAGCCATGCGTGAATCTTTTGGGTTCAAACGTTACAAAGAGTGCCTTGACTCGGTTCCGTACTTCTTCATGCTCATCGTTTCAGCCCTACCAGGGTAAACCTTGCCCCTTGCCGACTATCCTTCCCGTGACAGCCCGATCCTTGCTTCATACCAAACTTTGAAACCGCTTCCTCCCTGTCTATTCTCTGCTATGTCCAGTGTCGCAACATGGTTGATAGCTGAATCAGGGACTGCGTGTGGAGCGGTAGGTGGATGAGCCATCGTGTTGTGGTGTGCTTTGAACAGTAAGTGATGGCATCGACTTACATGTCTGATACCACTGCAATGGCTCGATCGAAAGGTTTACAGGCCTACAGCCTCTTCCTGGCTGATGCCGATTGTAATTAAAGTTCAGAAGCCTGATGTCCCCGAAGCGACTTCGTGGTTTTTGCCTTACAAAGTGACATGGACAACTGAAATCGGCAATGTGCGCACACTGGCACTTTTGGTCGTCGACTGTGCGGCTGCAACAACCTAAAGTTTAAAGCGCCACCACCATAGAACGGCTGAGGTTCACACAAAAATCTGGGTTTGGGCATTGCAATGGTTCGTCGCCTTGCGCGCTTTCTATAAGCAAATTCTGTTTTTGACTTTGGTTTGTGTTTTTCTTCCAGTGTGAAACTTCGGCCCCCGGCTGGGAAGTACTTGTAGTTGCATGCAGGTGATTATGTTGTGTGATCTTCCCAGTCAGAGTTTCATTTTCTTGATGTCAACGTGTCAGGTTCTTCTCTGAGACGGGGGCAGGCAAGCACGTGCCGAGATGCGTGATGGTTGACTTGGAGCCAACTGTCACCTGGACGTGTTTGAACAATTCATTTTTTGTGTGTGTCAGTCTGTTTTCCTTGGGATCTGTTGTTGTTGTTGTTGTTGTTGTTGTTGTTGTTGGCTGCTTTTGATTGAGAGCACATCGTGTATCCATATTTTCCATGTTTGGGTAAAGTTCTTTCACGGTGGGTTCTTGAAACCAGGTGGTTGATGAAGTTCGCACTGGTACGTACCGCCAGCTGTTCCATCCTGAGCAGTTGATTAGTGGAAAAGAAGATGCAGCCAATAACTTCGCACGCGGACACTACACCATCGGAAAAGAGATTGTTGACTTGGTGCTGGATCGTATTCGCAAACTTGCAGACAATTGCACGGGCCAAAAGACTGCAAACAGCGTTCGTTTTGTTTTGTATTTTGGAATAATCATCACACATATTTTTGGGTGTCGATGTTTTGGATTTCACCGCCGTTACTCAAACTATCTAAGTCTAAGGACTGCAAGGTTTCTGTGTGTACAACGCTTGCGGTGGTGGCACTGGATCCGGTCTGGGCTGCCTTATGTTGGAGCGTTTGTCCGTGGATTACGGCAAGAAGAGCAAGATCTCTTTCACAGTGTGGTGCTGCCCACAAGTGGCCACCGCGGTGGTAGAGCCCTATAACACCGTCCTGCTCCTTGGCCCCGAATTTCGGAACATGAAAAATGTGTGTTTGGGTGTAAATAAAACCATATTCAGATGTAACTTACAACGAGTTTCCAGTCAAAGGTTTCCACCCAGAACCAGCCAGTGCTAGGTGCGTCCATTCCCTCTTGGAGCACACTGACGTGACCATCATGTATGCTACTCGTTTTTTGGATTGGGTCGCGCGTATTTGTGGTGATCCATGTCATGACTCCATTCTCATGGTTCATTAGTTAGTTAGTTGTATTTTGTTGTTCCCTTTGTTGTGGCTGTTGTTCTCCTTCTTCTTCTGGTTGTGGTTGTTTTGGTGGTGATCGCCCTCCTCCTGCTTCTTCCATTTTTTCAGGACAACGAGGCCCTCTACGATATTTGCCGCAGGAACTTGGACATCGAGCGTCCAACTTACACCAACTTGAACAGGTTGATTGCCCAGATCATCTCCTCATTGAGCCTTGTTCCAACAGCATGTAAACTTAAACCGTAAAGCTTGGGGTTTTCTTGCTTGGTGTCAACAACTTACAGACATCTTTTCATCCTTTCTCCCTCCTTCCAGCTGTTAAGGACTGCTTCATTGCGATTTGATGGTGCATTGAACGTGGACATCACTGAGTTTCTTGGTCCAAAGCACATAGAGTTTTGTTGTAAAGTTTTGTTGCTTTGTCACCTCTAGTTTTGGTGGATTTGTTTGGAGTCTTTTGGGACATGTTTTGCGTTTGTATTGGATGATTGGATGATTTGATGATTTGACTCTGAAGCCAAGGTTTCAAACCAACTTGGTGCCATACCCACGCATCCACTTCATGTTGACCTCCTATGCACCAGTCATCTCTGCAGAGAAGGCATACCATGAGCAGCTGTCTGTGGCAGAGATCACCATGTCTGTCTTCGAGCCAGCATCCATGATGGTGAAGTGTGATCCTCGCCACGGCAAGTACATGGCCTGCTGCATGATGTACCGCGGCTGCTTGGCAGAAAATTACAGGAGGGAATAACTTTCGTTCTCAGAAAGTTTACAGCTGGAGAGATTCTGTATGATAATTTTTCTTCCTTTGGGTTCTGTCATGCCGGTGGTTGCTTCTTTCCCCGCAGGCACCAGTGTATGTAGATGGATTACATACATATTTGTAGGTAGAAGTCGACATCCTGCGTGTGGCAAGGAGATGTGGTGCCAAAGGATGTGAACGCTGCCGTGGCCACGATCAAGACCAAGCGTACCATTCAGTTCGTGGACTGGTGCCCAACTGGCTTCAAGTGCGGCATCAACTATCAGCCGCCAACCGTTGTACCGGGGGGTGACTTGGCCAAGGTCATGCGTGCGTGCTGTATGATCTCCAACTCCACGGCCATCGCGGAGGTCTTCTCTCGCATTGATCACAAGTTCGACCTCATGTAGCTTGGCTGCTAAATTTTGAAGGTCATCCTTGGTCTTATTGATTTGCGCCCTATGTTGCATAGGCACTTGCTGCGCTGTGCTTTGATGGCCACAAAAACACCAAGTGGAGTAGTGATTGATAGCCCTGAAACAATGATCTAATCTTCCAGATGAACTTTTATCCATGTGTCCATACAATTCTGTTGTTTTGGTTTTGAATCCTTGCATTCTGGTTTCCCTGTGCTGCCATTGCTTCCCCTCACTCTGTAAGTGCAGTCCTACATTTCGTTTCGCGTTCATCTCTGACGTTCCACTTCATTTCCTGCATTTCCTGTGGTCTTTCAGCAGATGAGATGGATCAGTATATGCTTGAACATGGCAGTGGATCAGCACCTTCAGTGAGCAAGAAGTCAGCTTGGAGCATTTAAAGGGTTTTCAATCAATAAAACCTATGTACAGTACCACTTTGTTAATGAATTTTTAGGGGCAGTTTCGTAGCTCGGCAATTGATTGTTACATCTGCGAATCAGTTTGCCATGTTGAACTAAATGCTTGAAGTTCAAAAGAATCAACTACAGTAGCAAGAAGTATAGCCTCTACCAGGGCCAGGAGGAATCAGCCAGGTCAGCAGGGATCAGTCAGGCCAATTGGAATTGCAGCAGCCACCGCCAAAATTTCAACCTTTGTCGGGGGCGATGCAAGCGCAAAAGCCACGTAGGGAAACCAGAATGATTGGAAGCTTTGTTGCCTCATATCCACTTGTTGAGACAGATGCTGCAAAGTTGGTGGTGGACAGAACGCCAGCGGCGTCACAAAGTTGCAATGTCTGCCTCCCACAAAGCATGGGCCAGATACAGGCGCCTTACATGGGCAGACTTGCCCCGCATCTTCCACCTTCTTGCAGCTAGATCAGCCAATTGCCTATAGCATTTGCCACACACAGACTTGTGCGCTCCTCGCCGATGCATCCTCCCCATTCTTTCTATTGAGGAGAAGGCGCCTGAAAATTTCAGCTCAAAAGCATTGCGCGCCTGTGCTCGGGGTGCATTTTTCGAAATCTGGGTTTGGAGCGGCCAAAATGCATTCTTCACGCCTTTCTTCAACTGGTCGCTTCAACGTCCGCGAGGGTAGAATCCGGTTCAGTGGGTTTGTTTTCTTGTTTTTTGGGGGCCAGGTCTCATCACGATGTCGTGACAGCACGTGGCGAAGAAGAGTGTGACACTCGTTGAGGTAGAAGCAAGCACCTTCTCTGTCGACCCATGCAGGCTGCATGCATGGTGGCAAGAAGCACCCAGGAATCACAAGATAGGTGACGTTCCCAACACCTACACGTCAAGTTGGCCTAAAACAATTTTCCTTTCATGTGCTGATGGCTGTATAGGGTCTACTGCTGGCTTCGTTGCTATCCCCCCAAACTTTTTTTCCACGCGCGGAACGTTTTTGCCGGATGGGCTCCTTGCTGTGATGTCAAAAAATTCAGAATCTGGTCATGGCATTGTGACTTTTGGGTTGGGCGTCACCGATCAAGAATAGTGTTTGGCCAGGTATTCGAAGCGTGCCTTCGTGCATCACTATGTGGGTGAAGGCATGGAAGAAGGCGAATTCTCCGAAGCTCGAGAAGATCTTGCTGCGTTGGAGAAAGACTATGAAGAGGTGTGGGTGAAAGTGCGGTTTGCTTGGATGGTGAGTTTTGTGACCTTTTTTTGCGAACGACATTGAATGTAGTTGTATCATGACATGCCCCACCATTGCATGTATCACAAAACCACAATACCTACATAGTAATGGCAATTTCCGAGCGTCAAATAGATCATGTTCTTGAAAACAAAAACCCGTGTCAGGTCGGCATCGAAACTGCGGAAGGTGAGGGCGAGGAGGAAGGCTATGGAGATGAATTCTAAGCTCCTCACTTTGACCTTTTTGCGCCAGCCTTGGCACATTGCTGGGTTCGCCTGGCAAGGGCTGCTGCACGAACTGGCTATTTGGGATTGATGGGGGGAACCAAAAAAGCGGCATTTCGGTAGCGTTACTTTTTTACATGTTCTGACGGAAGGATAAGGGGCGTGTGGTTTTTCAATCGAAATGGTTTGTTCTTGTATGAATGCTTTGTTTGTTGTTTGCTTTGTTCTTGTTGGTTTCTGAACAAAAACATCTTGTTTATATGATTGCAAACAACTCAAAATATACTGCGTCATGTTTGGACTGAAGGTCTGGTGTCCCAGCTACCCTTATCACCTGTTTGGATTATGAAGGAGTCACGAAAACCACCCAACGGGATGTTATAACAGGTGTTTGGACTGAAACGTCGCAATTTCTTGAGAAAAACAACAAAAATGAAAAGATAAACAACTTTCCGACTTCTGAGGCGAGTCCAGGACTTGCTGGTGGTCGTTTGAGGCGCGATGTCTTGGGCTGTCAAAAAGTGGGACTGGAAATCTTCAGGGAAGAGCTGCTTTTAGGGGTCTTGTAATCGAAAGGAGTCATATCTTATGTTGGATCTAATTTTTGTATTTTGGTCGAAGTACTGAATTATTGAAGGATTCCTTTTGTTGCAAATCACACAAAGGTTTCATGGTCTAAACATTCGATTGTACATTTTGAGCTTCCCTTGTCAGGAGGGTTTGAAGGGGGAGTGGATTTTGGAGGTGGTGGAATGGTTCGAATAATTGAATACTCCACACTAGGTCTGCTGTAGAAAGAAAATTGCCATATTTCTAGTGTGAAGGTGTATTTTTCCTGAAACTCAGGTTGTAAACATCAACACAGTTACAAAGTTGCAGTTGTCGGTGCATCACCACCAGATAGAATATGTCTCGTTGCTGAAACTGGAAGTGTTTTCTACTAGTAGCGCCCTTCATCTCATTTGAACCACTATGATGAACAAGTGAATGTGTTGTGTTTGAATATTATACTTTGGTATTTCCACCGGTTCCTTGATGCTGGTAAAACTACTTTTGGGACAGGTCAGCCAGTCCCTCGCGACGTGCTTTGGCCATTGTCCGGTTGCCCCAGTTTCCTCCAGTTGTCTCATGGGACGACATGCCATCAATATAGGCCAAGCCACGGGCCAGATGTAGAGTTATCCACTTTAGCAACAAGTTCATGGAGAAATCTGGATAGACCAAGATAAACCTTGGATTTTCTCATTCTTTGGTCCACCTTTAGTGTTCAAGTTGTACTTTGAAATCAATTTGGTCCCAGTGCAGCAGATTCTTAGGATATGCGTCGCATTGCCAGTCTCCTCCGCCACTTGGAGAAGAAAGTAGGGTGGGTACAGGGTTTCACTGGAGAGCTTACACAGAATTTGCCATTGACATCAACGACCATTCTGAATGATATGGACCTGACTCACATGACGCTACGAGACATCCACAGTATTGTGCGGTTTTGAATCAGGATGAGAATTAGATAGACTTCATTAAATGAAACAAAGCACATCCTGAATCCTATCAGCATCTAATCGTATCTAATCCCATTTTTCATGACATCCAGTCACTTAAATCCGAATCACCGGATCAACCCTATGAGGTGATCCAGCCGGTGCACTGGGGGAGCAACTTGGAGCAACGTTAAAACACGATGGTTTTTTGTTGGTAACCACCCTTCCTGGGTATCAGTATTTGGTGAATCTGTGGTTTCCACATGTTTTTTTATGGTTGAGTTTTTTTTGGTTTGAAATCACGATCCCGGCACCGTTCATGAGTCAGTGTGATCTGATTTTTTTTTTGCTGGTCGCTGTTTTAGGAGGATGCAGGATCCAAACTGAAGAGTGGCAAGGCTTCGAAGGTCCTAAGGTCGACTAGTGATAGCACATCTGTTGAAAACTTAAAGTGATGCTTCAAGTTTATGATTTTTTTTTGGTAACATGATCACCCTTTCAAGTATATATATATATATAATATATATATATATGATATATATGTTTATTTCTAATCATCTGGAAAGGTAAAGGATGGTTGAACCCCTTAAGCTGGGCACTGGATCGACCTTGAGGAGAAACAATTCGATTTGCTCCAGCCCCAACAGTGTCGGGAACCTTGGCAATCCCAAAAAATACCAGAAAAATTGCAAGCTGGAGATGTGGATTCACGGATTCTTTGGACTCCAGTTCACTGAATTCTTGTTTCATCATTTTTTGATATTTTCACCCCCGAAACCTCCCTCCACCAGGAGTTTTATGATCCAAATTTGTGTTGGTTGGTTCAACCACCAAATTGGTGAGACCCAACTTGTTGCTGGTCGATACTCCTGAAGGCTTGGGAACCTGGTGACCGTGGGGCAGCTCCCGTGACGGGCAATGGAAATGGAAATGGCAATGGCAGCCGTGTGGGGAGAACCCGGGAAAGTGGCAGGATTTTTTTTTCTTTAAGATGAGTGAAACGAAAGTCTAGATTTGGGGTTTGGGTGACTGAATGCACTGCTCTTTTGTAGTTTTTTCTTTTTCTGATTCAGGTTTCAGGGCAACTAAAAGTGCAGGTTTTCTTTCGTGTGAGATTGGAGCTTCAAATATATAAACACAACTTCCAGTACAGTTGGATTATTTTTGTGATTTGTATTGCATTTGAACAGTGGAAACAATTTTTGTCTCAAGTTCTGCCCTACACTAAGCATGGCAGAGGAGTCCATCCATCCTTTGGGATGGAGCCTGTAGCTGACATCTTTTGCATTAAGGAATACACCAGATCTGAAGTTCATAGATCCATAAGAAGCCCAACTAAAAATGTGAGAGGTACTTGTTGAACTGAGTCTGAGTCTCGTGTCCTAGTTGGTGGTTTTCTGCCTTGTTTTTTGGAAGGCTGTCAGCCTCTCACGCACGGTGGCGTGGCCTGAGTGGATGGAGGGGTCAGAAAGGGATCTGGAGTTTTCAGATGCATCTCTGCTGTTGAGTACTCCCAAGTGTCCTTGGAAGCATTCAGGGCCCCAGCCTTCCATAACAGGGGAGTCCCCCAGCACCGTTTTGTGCCGTGCATTAGGTCATGCAGAACCAATTCACTGCGCTGGCAGAACGCATTAATGCAGGAGTTGGGAGTGCCCATTAAGGGTCACGTGAAAAAGTGGTTGAAACAGGAACATGTTAGCGATTGACTAGCCTTGGTGATTCGGATGTTATTAAGGAATCCTCCTTGCTTTTTGAAGATTTACAACAAGATTTTTGGGACTGGAACCCCTGTCCAACAACAGGATATCCCCCTAAGATCCATGCATGGTTTTGCTGCTCAAATCTGATCAAAACTGCCATGAATGATTGGCATGCTGTTTTTTTGACACCATCATGAAATGCTTCTTCACAGTGATAAAAAGGTGCAGGAAAGCCACTATCGAGTCTGTACTAGAATCAAGAATTCAATTGAAATACCTTCAGGTCAGGGTTCTTTGGCAGCTTCCAGAACATGACAATGAATTGATAATGAGTCGCACATCAGATATCCGTTACATGTATCTGGGTCTTCCGTTCATCCTACTTATCATTTTGACGAGGTCACCATGCTCCAGCGGCAATGCGAGACTGACCGGTTGGCGGCCCTCAGATTGGGAGGGGGGAAGATGCTGCTGGCAAAGCCAGAATCCAAAATCGATTCCCTGTTAAACCTCATTTTTGCATGGTGTACTACAGAATCTTAGAGTGAAGTTTTTCACGGTTCACTTGCAAAAATTTCAGGATTCTGAATTATTGTAGATAAACTACTGTAAAACAGTTTGTTTTTACAGTCATTTGTTTGTTTGTAATCACCCTCCTTGGTAAAAAAAAAGGTCAGAACTGAGTTGAGTCTGCTTGTGTTGAGCCTGCCTTGCTATTGGCACGCAGCTCACGGGTGTGGGAAACCCCGACCCCTGCCGCCCTGCCGGGCATGGGGGCCCCATGCCGCGACCCTCGTCCAGAAGAGGGGATGATGCCTTGCCAGATGAACCTGAAGGCCACCACGGTCCCGTATGACGGTATGAGGAGGAAGTTCTTAAAAAACTTAGCTTAGAACTAGGGGGAGCGTTGCCTTATCCAAAATGTCTGGTGACTAAGTTTTGATTTCATTTGGCACCTTGCAAAAAACCAATGTTTTTTGTTGCTGGCCGTCAAAGAAGGCCATTTGGGTCTGGGCTGGGATCAGGAATCAAAAAACCAAGGGTGCCCTTCACACCAGGTGTCAGGGTCAAGTCAAAAGCCAAATTTCTTGTCGTTTGATCGGCTTGGCAGCAACCGCTCAAGGTATAGTTTCGAGCAGCAAGCATCGTAAATGCTGTTCGCTGCGAGAATGGCTTTTGGAGGGCCTGAGGAATCAGGAACCTCCCCTGCAACCTGACAGGTCAGCTAGACTTGCTTGCATTTTTTGATACCCTGAACCCCTCAAACTGGTTTGGCTATGGGCTTTCATTGTCACCTATCACTTGTGTATTACTTTTCTCGACATTATTATGCCATTTATTTGTGTCACCAGGTGCTGTTGACGTCCTTCAGCATTTGTTGATGTTCATACCTGCATCTCTCCCGTTCTGTTCGCCGCATTTGAGATAACATTTCTCTTTGAAGGCAATCAAACCACTTGTGCAATATGTTATCTTTCCATATATATATATATATATATAGCACCGCACATGCCATCTAGGCAGGAACCGAGCCAACGAAGCAAAGCGGTTTCATTATCTTGTTTGTATTTTATTGATCAGCACTGCTTCGATCCCTACACGTGCTATGTCTCCCAGGTACCGAAGTCGATCGCTGCCAGAAGGTTACAGCTTTCGCTTTGTCCGTTCTTTGGGTCGCATCCTGTTGTCCCATGACAATGGTGTGGTGGTGCTTGATACTGTGGAGGTCTTAGACCATGATGCGGTGCATTTATCTTTTCTCTATGGTCCCTTGGAGTTGTTGTGGGATCCTGCTGCTGCATCAGTCCAACTTCCAACAAGTGCATTGTTGGAAGCGGAGCCCAGCAACACCGTGGGGATGCCCGGCTGCATCCCTGTGTTGGTGGCTCCCCGTGAAGCGGAGCCCAGCAACGACGATGACGATTTCGCCTTGGCGCGGGCCTTGGCTCCCGAAACGGCGCGCGACGCGGCCTCGGCGCGTGCCGGCCGGGCGCCAAGGAGCCTTGGGCGCAGCCGTTCGGCTGTGCCGGCCACGGCACCCTTGAGACCCAGAGCTTCTGGGTTGGAAGCATGCCTGGAGCAAGCAAATTTGAAGCTGTGGCCAGCATCAAGTCCTTTTTGACATATTTTGATATCCTCAGTTGTTTTGGGGACTTTGTTTTTTTAGGACATGTCAGAGAGGAGATCCGCGCCTCCATAGTTTTTTTTGCTTCAGTGCGACAGATGCCGAGGGGATACAATCTATTATTTTCACTGTCAGTGCCCTTTGCTTAAAATCTTTCCCTTGCCCCAACCACACCCAGTGAGAAGATCATAAAAACCACTAAGTCACTAAGCATGTGCATCTCTGACTTTTCTCAGGAAAGCTTTCACTCACTTGTTCCACAAAGATGTGGATGACACCTTTGTTTCAAAGACGATTTCGGATGGGCAGACCACACCATTGATCTATGCCTTGGATCGCTTGAGAAAGACTCCATGGGACTGCAGTAAAAGCTTGATGTCCTTAAACTCCATGATTGTTCCTGATGCTTCAATGAGACCGGCTGGTAGGGAGGTGTTCATTTGTGCTTTTTTGAAGCTAGCTGAAATCGAAAGATCATCCGAAAACATTGGAAGTTTAGTGTTTAGTGTACTGATTCCTTCCAGAACTTTTTGGTGTGTTCAATGATGAACAAGGTGCGTTTGATGGAAAATCGCGCAGATCTCAATGCTACAGTGCCACCAGATCGGGAGAGTCCATTGCAGCTGCTGTTACGCGCGAGTCATATGGAGGGAGAATTGGTACAGTTGTGTAAATCCAGGCACGGCCCCGGATGAGATAGAGATTTGCTGATGATTGCCGCTTGTGCGATCCATCTTTTTGCGACGATTCAGAATCAAGCTTTTGAGGGCTTTTTTTTTGATGACCATGTCAGGAGTTTACATTCCATCAATCAAAAAAAATCAATTTGAAGAAACAAATCCATTATGACTGTGCCAACCTGTGGCAGGTTAGCGGTGATGATGTTGCGCCTTGGGGCTGATGTGAACCACGTGGATAGCCGTGGGGAGTCGCCATTGTCGGAGGCTGCCATGGCAGGGGATGTGGAGATGTGTCGCCTGCTGCTGGATCATGGCGCAAATGTTTCCACCTTGAGAACTTCGGAGGTTTGAAAGGGATGGAAAAAGGGATGGAAAAAGGGAAAGAGTGGGAAGTTGAAAAGTTTGCTTTTGGATGGCCTTTTATATAGTTTTTTTTTCTTTGAAGGAAGAGTTAGGTGATGTTTCAAATATACGTATGGTTCTTTGATTTTGGGGCCTTGATAGGAATAGGAAAACTGTTGGCAACGTCACAATTGTAGGGTTTTGTTGCATGTATGGGGGATGAAACATGATTTGCTTCCCATGCTTTTTCATCCAGGCTGGAAACACCGGATGGAAGGACCTTACCGACTTATCGTTGGATCGCAAGGCCCAACAGTTAGGGGGCTATGGGAAGTATATAGGTGGACATGTTGTCCCAAATAAGGGCTTTATGGTTCAAAGATAAAGTTTCAGATTACACTCCAGTAAACTAACATAGCTATGGAAAAATGGACCATTTGAAGATGTACATCCTACCGCCTGTAATGGGGATTTTTCCATTGCCATGTTAGTTTGCCGGAGGGTGGTTCCAAGTTCAATGGATCTTGAGATTCGTTGTATTTTTTTTTGGGCCCCTGAGAGGTGCAGATGTTGCTCCATGAAGCTGATAAACGTCAAAAGCATCAGTTGAGCGATCTCCTCACCCTGGGGAGGCCGGCGATGGTGTACCAACCCGTACGGGTGGAAGGTTTTTGTGTGTATTTTAGTAGGGGTGCATATAAATACCCTAATGCCCTCCAGTACATGATGAGTTGCATCAATACCCTAATGCCCTCCAGTAGATGATACGAAATTGACATGCAAATGATGTGAAGGTGGTAAGCAGCATCAAACTTTGTCGGTTTCTGCTGATTCGCCTGTTGGTTGGGCCTTGGAGGTCGCATCTGACCTCGAAGAGTTCCAGCCGAGCTCAACTGTGTTTCCTGCAGGCGCTGAGGGATTCTTCTTAGGCAGAAAATGACGGATGTCGTCTAACAACAACAACAACAACAACAACAACAACAACAACAACAACAACAACACGACGACAACAACAACGACAACAACAACAACAACAACAACAACAACAACAACAACAACAACAACAACGACAACAACAACGACAACAACAACGAC
>DF239092.1:22302-74931 GCA_000507305.1 Breviolum minutum Mf 1.05b.01 | reverse complement strand
AACAACGAACAACAACAACAACAACAACAACAACAACAACAACAACAACAACAACAACAACAACAACAACAACAACAACAACAACAACAACAACGACACATACCATCAACCACCACCCACGAATGACGACAAGGGGCGACGCCCACCAGGCGTTGAAGATCGATCCGTTGAATCCTGAGCTGCTCTTGGCCAAAGCGGAGGCTGACTTTTTGGCGGGCGCCTTTGAAAAAGCCTACCGCTACTCGGTTGCAGCCGGATGTTGATGGTAGCTGCAGCGAACATTTCAAAACCAGGCATTGGTTTCCCAATGATTTTTGCGCTCAGCTTTCTGTATCAATCATTGTATCTCAGACATCATGGTGCTTTTAACTCGAAAATGCATCACTGCGAGTGTAAAAATCGCCACCTAGAGCTAAGGTGATGCCAGCAAAGTGGCAGCCCTTTGTCCTTCGAATGGCTCGGCCTATGAGTTGTGTGCTAGGTGGGCAGAGATTTGGGTTGTGAAGCTGCCCTCTCTTGGACTTGCCGTTTGTCACCCGTTTCCCCGAGGTCCTTGTGGCACCTGAACCGCTTGGATGAGGCCTTATGTATTTGCAGGTCCCTTAGACCTGCCGGAGAACAGCAGGTGCCAAACCGTGAGAAGGTGTGATTTGGGATGTTTGGGGGTATCAGTCCGCCTTCGAATCCACATTGCTAATGTGTGCCAATGTTTTTTTTCTAGAATGATTTTTTAATTTCCAAAGGTTTTGGACCACGCAGGTGCTGTCAAGATTGGAAGAGCGCATGGTGAAGCATCGAGACTGCCTTGATGCAGCGGAGGCCGTATGTAGCTCCCGGTGGTCGTGGCGAATTTCCGCGCCAGAGTTCGGGGGTGACCTTTTTGGGAGTCTGTAAATCTAGCTCCACTTTTGATATTTCTTCCAAAAAGTTTCGATTGGTTTTATTGGGAGTGTTTGATTTGGTGGAAAAGTTTTGCGATGTCGTGATCATTCTTTAGTGTAGGGTGCTTTTTGAAATGGTGGTATTCTTATTATACACTTATTTGGTGACTAATTTGCAATGGAAACTATTCACTAGTTGTACGACGGCAAGTCCACGGCATACCTTTTAGGAAAGCCCTCCATTGGATTCATCAAGGGTTTTGTTGTGGTTCAAGAGAGTTGCCATCAGGAGATGCTAAAGGATGTTTCCAACCAACGGAACGCGGCACTGTTGGAGAAGTCCTTCAAGGACGGGGGGGGGGGCGGTTGAGGGATGACCTCAGGTTCTTTAGAAGAATTTCCCTACACAACTTTTGTGGTTGGAAAGCCACCCCACCAAGCCTGGAGACTTTTTGATTTTGCAAATCACACAATTTAGGCTAGGGGTAGTGATTTGCCCTTGTAACAAACGGATGCCTTATTAGGTGACACTTGCGGTGGTTCTATGCGTATCTAAAAGAGTTTGACATAGCCAGAAACATAGCTTTTCAGAAGTCACCGAGGTGACGTCCTTGGTGATGTTAAACTGTTAAACTCCTCCAAGGACTTGGATTGCCTCTTATGTGACTTGGATGAAACAGAAAGATGCTCAGCCTGGGGGAAGCTGATCCGCTTGGCTTTCGTGAAGGTGGGAAGGGGGGACTTTCTGGTGGGATTTTTTGTGTTCACAAAAAGCAGACTTTTCTTACCTGAAAATTAAACTCCTGAAACTGATCCCAAACCGGCAGGTTTTGGGCGTTTTTTTTTAGATTGTTGAGAAATGATTTTTTGATACAAAATGATGTTGCTGTGTTGGCCATGACATGGCGACAGAAAAACCTCTGTGAGTGAGTTGATACAGGAGAGCTCCTAAAGCCAACAAGAATTTATGTTGATGGAGAGTCAACGAGGATGTTGATGATGGAAAAAACTAGGATTTTTGTTGGGAGCTAATTTACGCAAGAATTGTGGAATCCTTCGGAAACTTGCGTGGTCACATACTAATTGTTTGAAAAGTCGTTTGGCTTGTGATCCTGGGGCTCATGGACCTAAGACTCTGTTCAATGATTCCATAGCATGGCCAGTTGCAACTAATCCACTTGACAAGAATACATAATTAATTATTGATGGTTGCATTTTCATGAGCCCAGAAAAAAACCCATCAGATTCTATCCTAACCCCCAGCTACCCTTTGGGGGGGGGGGAGAGAGTTGCCTTGGCCGCCAGGTTTGTGTGTTTCCACTCCTTGCGGTGCAAGCTGAATGCATGGACAACACCTGGGCACAACGTGCAGTGGTAGAGACAAGGCAGTTGAGGAAGAAGGATCCGAAGTGCCCGGAGTTGCTGTATTGGAATGCCCGAGCCTTGCTACGGCTGGGTGGCTGCCGGCAAGATGTATCTTGGGTTCAAAATGGTCCAAAAGGTTTGTGAGGAAACGATTTTTTTTCATTTAATATTTGTCGTTTCTTTGATATTCTTCTTTTAGATTTGATGAACTTAGTCCCAATTCTATATCATCCATTTTTTGAGCCTTTCAAAGAAACAAACATCCAACAAACAACCAACAAATTTCACAAAAACCAATTCCTTCCACAAGTTGAGCTTCCCAAAGATACTGAAAATCGAGGCCTTGGGTGCCTTGAGTGGCTGCCACGCTCCCAGTACGATGCTACGACGGGCCTTAGAAGAGGCCCAGATGCAGTGCCGCAGCGCCGAAGCGGCGGCCAAGCAACATCTCTGGCAGAAGGCCTTGCAGTGCTATGAAGAGGCAGAGAACAAGGTGGGAGATTTTTTTTTACTGCAAAACATGGTTAAAAAAACAATAAATTGATCATTTGATAATTCTTTTAAAGAAATGAAGTTCACGTTTCTAATTTGGATTGAATACTTGATACCTTTGAGGTGGTTTGTATGATTGTTGAGGGTTGTGTTTTTGTCTTACTTACGTTGCTTTGAGATGTCTGAAGCTTCGATTTTTCGCTGAGGTCAGTCACTATGACCCTGACTTGACTGCCTCTGTCCTGACCGAAAAAGCAGCTATTCTACTGCACCTGGAGCGAACACAAGAAGCTCTGGAGCGTTTGACTTTGGCACTGGAAATCCGTGGAAGGGTGGCAAAACCACGATATATGCGTGGAGTAGTACATATGGCCTTGGATCAATACCAGTAACTTGGCCAAGTGTGAGGGAACTTGTGGATCTCAAGAAAACATGAAATCATTAACAAATCATGTAAGGATATTTCAGGGCAATTTCTGGCCTTAAGTGGCTTGCAATAATTCAACGAGTCTTACACTCGAAGGGTAGCTCCCGGCCTTAATGGAAGCACTGAGGAAATCATAGTTTTTTTGGGGCACTTATGAACTTGATGTTGGACCATGGATACATTACTCAAATTTTGATCCTTTTGGGTTGCACTTCTGACCAGCCAAATTTCAGGCAAGCCGCCTGTGACTTTGATGTGGCATATGAACTAGATCCAAAAGTCCACCCTAAACTGGAGGAGAGGCGTTTTTTTTGGGTGTTGATCGTGGGTTTTTGGCTGTTAGGACTGGTAATGGGTAGGAGGTTTGACTGGAGAGTTTTTAGATTGTCAAGACTTCTCAAGGGATTTTAGTGTGATTGAAATCAAGCGCATCATTTCGGTTTTGAGAAAAAACGCCGCATGTCCGTTCAATAAGCCTCATGATTTGGGCATGAAGAGCGACTAGTGGAAGTTCTTGAGTCTGAATCCCCTGCTTCAAACTAGTTGAAACGCTGGGATTGAAGACGGCGGCAATCAAGGAGGAACGGACCCGGGCACAACGGTGGGCGCGATGTCCACCTGTTCCAGATCACTACGCGGCACTGGGGATCAAGAACACTGCCAACAGCGTGCAAGTGAAAAAGGCTTACAGGCACTTGGCTTAGAAGAAAGCGGAAGAAAGGATGTGGTTCACCGTGATTTTTTTGAGAACATGAAAACCAAGAAGTTATTTCTCTTGAAAGGTTCTGATATTTTGACCTTTGAAAGAAGAAGGCAGTCTTTAAGGATTTGTTTGAAGCCTTAAGGAAGGTGCAGGCATTGGTTTCAACACACAGTTGTGCTGAGGCTGGCGGCATTGCGCTGGCATCCAGATAAAAACGTGGGGCAGGAAGCGTTGGCTGAACAGGTCGAGGGTCGAGTTGACTTTCTTGTGCCAGTGTGAAAAAAATGGGGGCATGGAAACCTTGATATATTTCATTTTGGTGTTGTAGGACTGGCTTCAAGACTCTTCCTTTACCTGGGGTTTCTCTGAAGTCTTGGCTTTTTGACTGCTGTGACAGGCTGTGAAGATATGAGATCTTTAATATGACGTAAATTGCTGGAAGCCTTGCCCTGGTGAGGCCTTTAAGCAAATCCAACAGGCCTTCGAAGTCTTATCAGATCCGCAACGCCGCAAGCACTACGACGAAGATCCAGCGGAGCGGAAAGCCTGGAAGTTTGCCAAAACAAAGGAGCCTGGCGGCTAAGCAGAGCAGGTCCAAGATCCAGGATTTCGGTGGTGAAATTTCGGGATGAACCCAGGTAAGGAAGGTGGAGGGTTGAGATGAATGAACTGACTCTGGACACTTTGGAACGCCTTAGTGAAGGTGGTGATGTGCCGCTGCAATGATGTCAATGGCATCACTTGTGGTGTTGGGCGACCCACATGAGACTACGCCTTTAAGTGGAAGGACGAACACAATTGCACGGTTTTTCTTTCGAGTTCACTGATGGGTGCGCCACTTGCCAAAGGTCTACCCAGTATACTGTACATTTCAAGATGGTTGTGGTGTCAGGGCGCATGAAGGGCACATAAACTCTGGAGGTTTTCTTGCTTGATTGACTGCCGGTAGCACTTGAGAAATTTGTCGACTGGTTGGATGAGCAGTTTGTTGTGTCGTATTGGGACGCTCGGAGGTGTCACTCTCTCAGCGGGCATTTTGGAGGGGCCTGGCAGTCACTCTCAAAGAGAATGGCCTGCTGCAAAAGGGCCCTGTCGCCGTGTGCAGTCCGAAGTGCCAACGTTGGAAGAAAAAGGCATTGCGATTTCAAAATTTCATGAAAGACTCGGGAAGTTGCAACAGATTGGCAAACTATCCGTTGGCTCCACAACGGAATCAGAACCTGTACGGGCTTTTGTTTGCTGACATCACTGACTGAAAACTCACGCACATACACTCAGAAGGCAATGTCTTCTGGATTAATTCAGATAAGCTACAGAGTGCCAAAGAAGGGATCAGTTGTTTTAGAGTTTGTTTTATGCCAAGGCGGCGCTTGGGGCAATTGGAGAAGAAGTTTGAGGTAGGGTCCATGCCGGCCATAAAGCATGTTCTGCAAAACGCCTTTTGCAACATGTGGTCAGGTTTAGCATTCAAGGTAGAAAGAAAGAGCTTCTGATTGGAATGGGTTCGTTCATGTTACATTGGTTTAGACAAGTTTAAAGTCTAAATGTAGGTGCGCGCTTGATGTATTTGCTTGTGATTGATGAAAGTTTTTACCCTTCTGAATGGTGACGCATCGAGTGCACAGGCCAAGGTGTCTGATGCAGACAAACACGATGGACGCGCACTTTCGGCCTGATTTTGATTTGCAGCTTGGGAGTTACGTGGAGTGTTGCAACGGGATTCCACCAGTTCTCCCCCCTATCTTTTTAAGTGAAACATCACCGGGCATGCTGGTTTGAGAGCTGCCCGGTTTCGGCTGACGCTATGGTGGAATTAGAAAACATCCCAAGTCACCTCCTCCTCCTCATGATCATGATGGTCATGGTCTTTATGAATCTTCATCATCTTCATCTGCTTATTTTTTCTCCAATAGAATCCGATTCATGGCGATTCAATGTATGAACTCGCCAATGCTTCCTGGCGTGTTTAGCCTTTTCTGCCAGGAGCGTTGGGCAGAGGTGCAAGGAAGCGTGAGTGGATTGCTGGAGGAAACTCAAGCCTTGGCCCGACGTTTGGATGGTTTGGATGAGCGGCTTTGGGCACGTACCAGTGGGCTCGGGATCTTGGAGCAGTTGATAGGGACAACCGGGCTTCACCAAGACCCCCGCGGTTCGCGCTTATGGCCTTCAAAATTTCGGGGGACCCCTAAATTCAACGGTTTTTTCAAAACATGAATCATTTCTATATATAATCATTACAGTACTATAAATATGAAGGATCTTTTGTTGTCCTGAATGTGAGTAACGATGACACCGAAAAAAAAAACGTTTTGGACTTAGACGCATCCTTTGTCACAGTGAAGTCCAAGCTCCAACTTTGATAGCATGGTGCTTTTGTTGTGCTATTGGCAGTGGATCAAATGGATACCTCTAAAATTCCAATGCTTTGTCAAAGTCCACCCTTAAGAGACATTTCCAGAATATGTACTCAAAATTTTTCCTCCGATGATGTAGAAAAAAGAGTTCTTGATTCTCCCGAATGTTTTTGTTCAACATTTTGGTTGGTGGTTGCAGAAAAAGGGTGCAGTTATGAAGGAGGATGAACTGGCAAAAGTCTGAGGTCCGAGGCATCCAAACAACGTAATCGAGAGCTGGAGCAACAGGTTTGGGTGGACCCAGTACTTGGGTGGATCAAGTTGCAAGTGGTTCATATTGGGAAATGTATACTTAATGAATATACACTATCATGCACTGTATATATACAGACATATGAATCTATACTGAATCTATACTAGAGATATATAAAGTTTTTGTACTAGGAAATTGTATGTAACCTTCCGACATTGATATGATATGCCTCTCTCTTATCCAACCGACACAGGTCCAGGCGCTTGAGCAACAGAATCGCTTGGCCGCTGCAGCCGCTGAGGACGGGATTTTACAGGGTTTTAGCCATTTTCTAGCCCACTAAATTCACAGCTAAGAAGCTAACTTCAGACTTCAGGGAGGTTTGTTTGGAAGATGAGTAATTGATCAGTGTAGGAATATGAATTTCAGTAGTTCCCATGATTGCTGAGGCCAGGTTGTTTCTTGTAAATAGATGTTCAAGGGACTATGAAAGGCTTCCAAGGCATCTCTCTTGTGGGGCCGAAGTCCTGAAGATTCTGAGCAATGGATCCAAAGATGGGTTCTACCTATTGTATCTCCCAAAAATGGATGGTTTCCCAGTTCCCCTCTCTTTCCTTGGTATTCTCATAACAGAGATTTGTTGAGCTTCTCAATGAAACCAGTGGATTGGCTTCTCAATAAAGGCGTTTTTTTTTGTGGCTTTCACAGAACGGTGATTTTTGTGTTCCAAAACGAGGAGCTGCAAAAGCGACAGGTTTCTGTGCTGCAAAAAAAACGGAGTTTGTCAAAATGGGAAGACTTGAGATGAGCTGATGGTTGGAAGGTAGCCCAATGAGGAGGTATCTACCCAACTAACATAGGCCCAAAAAATGGTGGTTTCCAGCAGGAATCTCCTTTTCCAGGGGTCGAGTTTCAGGGGTGAACTGTTCCGATGAGGCCACGAAGATCCGGCGCACGGAGCATTCCTTGGAGGAGGCGGATTTTGAAGGACATAAGTCTTGTTGGAAGTTATGGAAGGACATGGAAGCCACCTTTTTGAGATGGTTTTAAAAAATACTTGAGAATTAAGAAACTATACGCAATGTAAGGGGCCAACCTTTCAAGATACTGTGAAGCTACCTAGCGGAGATACAATCTTCCATACATGAGACTTTGGCAGGTCTTGCGCCGTATGGCAACACTGGAAGATGAGGCCTCGAATTGAGAAGTTTCGATCTATATACATAAACAGGTGTGTGATGTGCATTCCACGTTTCGCTGTATTGATTGCTCGCCACTCATGTCTCCTGACTCTCAGCTTTTTTTATTGGAATATTTATAATTTATATACTTTTTTTGCATTTTTTCATCTCACTAACAACTTACAGCGCGCCTCTACCCCTTTACCACGGTTTTGCTGATCCCAACGCTGATAGATCCCTGTTGCATCCTGTTACCACATTGTCCTCATGTTGTTGGTTTTAGCGCCAGGTACGTCAACGCAGTGGATCCCACCGCGATGGCTATTTGGAGGCCCCCAGACTTGCGAAACATCACCAGCAAGACCAGTCAGTTGGATTCATTGAGTCATTCTGTCTCATCTCATCATATAACTCATACATACTACACATCAACTTGACAACTTCTCTGAAGCACCCAGCCCTCATTCAGGCCAAGTTCATTACCCTGGAACAGAATCAGGCTCACGTGGGTCCCGTCATGAAGGGGTTGCGCAACCCGCGAAACGGACGAAGAGTTTTTCGGGGGGTTGACTTTGGGGGGATATTGCCCGGCTGCCCAAGGAGACCTTGGACGCTGAACTTCGAGCGCTGCAGGTGTGTGCATTCGTTTACCCCCAACAAGCCTGGTTTTCACTTAGTAAAAGTTGGACAAAACAGCCATATTAGTTTGAGAATTACCGGAAAAGGTATCGCAATAGACCTTCACCCAGGGGAGGAAGAGCATTGGATTATACAATTGCATGAAAGAAGATCATGCTGAGAAAGAACTCTATCCATTTTCTTGCAACTGCATTTACCATTTCCCATTTGTACCTGGGAGTAGGGCTACATATCCTGAATACGACAAAATAGATATCAGGAACAACGCACAAGAAGCACCACCAGCCATCATACCTCGGTGAGTTGAGGATCTCCAGCAAGAATGGAAGCTTTCATAATTGACATAGTGATTTCACTGTTACACTTGTCCCAACTACCAGTGAAACCCGGCGGGCTCACCAGGCAGTTAGGACCCGGCTTTGTTGGGTGCTCACATTGGTCCAACGGCATGCAGGCCAATCTTGAGGATGGATTGCAGCAGCTACGAGATGAATTCACTCCGGGTGGCCAGGCGGGGTTTCCGTCAAATTCGTTGTCATCTTTTTCGTTTGGTCAATCTTGATGCATCTGAGCAACTCAGATTTTCTCTCAAAACACAAATGAACATGACCCGCAGAATTGAATTTTGTTGTTTTTTGTTTCAAATATGTGGTAAAAAAGTTCTTTGACTCCCAAAGAAGTGACTGAGTCACGGGAATTCCCACACAGTGCTGATAGCCTTTCCCGATGTTGTTTTCGCTTGAGGAAGGCACGGAGTTGCACAGCAATGATGTCTTTGAGGCCGATCCTGAAGCTCCATCCAGCATGAAGATGAGTGATTTCGCATGATTTTGTGGCCGTTTCAAATGACAGCACTGCATACAGTGGCCGCGGGCCAATTTCCCCCGAATGTTCAATTCTCTTGAGGCGGTTCGAAAGGCAGACACCGGCTTGTCTTCGTTGGAGCGAAAGGTGGGGGGGGGGGCATGTTGACTCAAAAAGGCGAAATGATTGAGAGTTAACAGCTAACACTGAGAAGAACTTCCAGGGTTGTTCTCCAGTTGCCTTGTTTCAGGCGTTAGTCTTGATGCGATGGTGGATCCTTTATTCTTGAGCGTGAATGATATTTTGTAGTGGTAAGCTGTTCTACTTTCGCTAGATGAGTCTTTCCAAAAAAAGGTAGTCTCTATCTATCTCTATCTAAAGTAAAACATACTGTTAGTCAGTGTATTGTCTTCATAATACATGCGTATACCCTCCAGGGAACTAACATATCCCCCAAAAATGGCATTTTGAAGATGATTTTCCTTTTCCCCAGGTGGGATATGTTAGTTCCCTGGAGGGTATACACACTTTAGCTTTTTTGATGTAGTTTTATATGTCATTGTCAACTCATTCCCTAGATCTCCCTCCAAAACTACCAGAGTTTCGAAACGACCAATCCGGTTACCTCAAGGTCACCAGTCAGGTTGAGGACTGGCGATCCGCAAGGGGCACGAGATGCTGGCCACGAGATTATGGTCGTTATGAAGTGAAATATTGGGGCACTTTTTGGAGAATTTTAAGGTGATTTTGTTGGAAAAAATCATGACCTTCCCAATATTTAGATTTAGATACTATGATACTGTATTTTTGAAGCAATTGAGCTGGTTGGCCCAGGCTTATGTTTTTTAGATTTTCGTGTTGAAGTTGACTTGAAAACCTCCGAATCCCCAACAGTTGCCGTTGACAGCTGCTGCCAGGATGTATCCTCTACGGTGGCCAGTCTTCGAGTGAAGGTCGATGGAGTCCTGAGTCGGGTGCGATGACTCAGTTGGTTGGTGCTCCCAAGAGGTCTCCCCCTAAAATGCAGGTCATGATGATGATGATGATGATGATGATGATGATGATGGTGATGATGATGATGATGATGATGATGATGATGATGATGATGATGATGATGATGATGATGATGATTTCAAACTGACACTAGCAAAATTTGATACAGGGTTTTATAATACTCATCTGAATATATAAATGAACTTTTGCTCTTGAGCTTCACAAGTCACACAGGCCACGCAAGAATGCCTTTGCGCTTTCCTGAGAGATTCGCTTCATGTTTGACTTCACTTCCTACTCATCTCCAGCAACCACATCTCCAGCAAACACATCCAAATCCATCCAAATTCCACCCACCAAATCATCCATCCACCATCCATTCCCCCATCCATTCCCCCATCCCATCTATTCATCCCATGTCCATCCCCCATGTCCAATGCAGGTCTCTGGCTTGGCAGAGAGGATTGAAACGGCCCATGAGCACCTCGGCTGGATGGAACTACATGCTCAACATAATCTGACATTTGAAATATTTTGTAAGAAGGTAACCAGATCTCCCACAAGTTTACTCAACTGAGTCTGATTGAGGGATCCCTTGTCTTTTGCGATATTAGGGCAGTGGTGACATTCATCACAAGGTGGACTTTTTGAGCAATAAGATCTCACCATTACAGTCACGAACCATGGTTCTCTTTCAGTGACATCCCCATATTCCCCGAAGATGATGGTCGGAAGCTGGCAAGCATTTTTTTAAAATATCACCCGTTTCAAAGTCGTTGCCCCCTGGTAACGTGTTGGATCAATGCACCCTAAGGCCATCCATCGATTCGTTGAGATTGGAATTGTCACAGGCTGAAAGGGGCGGTATTTGGAAAAAGGAACACAATGTTTGAGAAGCCGGCCCCTTCTGACTCTCCGGTAGTCAATGCATGAGTATTACATGGGCAGTGTAACAAGCAACAGAAGCATCCTTTTTGTATTTCCTCACAAAATACAAAAAAGATGATCAAAAGTACAAACAATGAACACAAATAATCAGTAAGTATCTGAAGAAATGGAGTAATAAATACAAAAAAGCAACAGAAGCCGAACATGCCTCCATTTCTTCAGCTATTTTTAGGAAGCTTTATCCTTCACAACAGGGTTTTTGGGGCCGTCAGGCTCGAGCGCAAGAACGACGGGAATTGGATGCTGAAGTGCAAGCTTTGAAGCATCGCCTGCAACAGGCGGAGATCCTTCCTCCCATCATCATGGTTCATCCTATCCGTGACAAAATGGGGTGGTATATCTCACTCCAATAGGATTGTTTTTTTCTTTCATTTTGGGAGAGTTTGGAACCACTGAACCATGATTCATGGGAGAAAGGGTATGCTTATTTTGGCTTATTTTACTTCTGGTGGATGAATCTTGGGATTATGTTTGGTGGATGGTTTTGGCTGGTTACTTGCTGCTTCTGGAACCTTGTGCCAATCGAAGGTGCAAGATTCCAATGATGAAGCTTGTTCTGAAGTGGCGGAGGTGCCGTACAAAGTGAGGGGGATGAAGCAACAAAAAAAAACAAGGAGGAGCGACAGAACAATCAAGATTTTTGTATGTGTTTTGTTGGGAGAGAAGCTATTTCATTGATATTGACTATATATTTAACAGTAGCAACAAAATCGCTTCCAAAAAACGGGGAAGAGACCAGCTCCTTTGTTTTCCAAAACGGCAGGCTTTGCGCCAAGCACGTGCCGAGACGGCAGCTTTGAGTTGCCGTTCGGACATCCCGGAGGTGTGGATGATGATTTTTTGGTGGCCGTTGTTGGGCCATGGGGATGGTCAGGAAACCTTCCCTCTCCCTTGGATTGACATGTTGGAGGATGGCGGGCAGTTGTTTTGTTGTGTGTTTTTTGTGGAACTTGAATAGGGACGATGTTGGGACCATGACGCCAGGACAACTCTTGGATGCGCTCCACAGAGGAGAGGCTGGCAGGATACGAGCAGGATTTGTTTGACGTTCGTGAACAACTGGAAGCCATTACGCAGGTCGTAGCCTTAGATTCCCATTTGTTGGGAGCTTGGGAGACGGTCATTTTGAGGGTTGAGATGTGGGTGGAATGTATACCGTAAGCAGTTCTTTGTGTTGATGGAGATGATGATGATGATGATGATGATGATGATGATGATGATGATGATGATGATGATGATGATGATAATGATGATGATGATGTTATTGACTTTACTGACAAACATGACGAAAAAAAAGGAAGAGGAGGGAAAGAATAGTAGTATTTCAAAATACAACATTCTGCATTATCATACGGTATCTTCGTTTCAGAACGCCCTAGCCTGGAGATGCGGAAAAATGCGTCTCCAAGAATGTACAAGCAAAAAACAACAAAAAACAAAGAACAACCAAAGCAAACCTACGGGAGAATATCATTGAGGGTTGGGGTATCTGCACCCAGGACCAAAGAAAACAAATAAAACAAACGAATGGGAGAAGACGGTGGAGGGTTAGGGTCTGCAGACTGTGCTTGACGGTGCCAACCTTCCATCAGGGCGAGTTGGATGGTAAGACAGTGGCCATCAAACCCAACGAGGTCCTTTGTGCGGTATATGGTACGGTGAAAGGGTGGAAGGGACCGCAAACTGAAATTTTCAGGGATTTCAGGTGGTATTGGAAAACGATGCTTCAATTTTTCGTTTTTTTTTTTGTGATTGTTCGCTTTTTCACCTGTCATTGTTGAACCGTTTGCAAGCAGGAGGTGGAGGACATGCGACGTCGCCTTGATTGGCTTGAGGCGTGAACTGGAAGTGAATTGTGGGGACCACAAAAGCTCAGATTGATACACTGATTCTGATTGAGGGTAGCGCCTTGGTAGCTCAAGAATCAAGAACTTGGAACACATTCTAAAGCACCTGAGATGGAGAACGCGAGTCATGGAAAAAAGTGAGGACTTTTATACATATATAATTATAACTCTTTGATGAATAGCTGAATAGCTTCAACAGTATGAATCAGTGCTTCGAATGCAACATCGGCATTCATCTAGCTCAGATTTTTCAGGGAACGAAAGGTGGAATGGAAAAAGGTTTGGATTAGAATGATCCAGCCTTGGAGATTGCATTTCGCATTTATCACATCATGTTTTCTCCGGCATTTTCTCAGGTTTTGTGTTTCTTTTTTTCATAGGTTGGTTTTTGGAGTCCTTTGGAGGACGAATTTGCTATCCGAATCCGGCCGTTACTTTTGCAACTCCCTCCAGGAACAAGGACCATCCGTAAGCTGCTCAAAGGGAATCTCTTTTGGGGTGAACTGGTGGGACCGTTGCTTCCACATTTTTCACATTTCCTGTCCTGAAAATTTTTACATGCTTACGATACTGTGGTTGGAATGGAGGGGATTTTCATTCCAGAGGACTGAGAAGAAAGTTTGGAAATCCGGCCACCTTCCAGAATTAGCTTCTGCAAATTCCTGTCCGTACTTCACAACTCAAACGCATCCCAAAAGAGTGGACCTTTCAACAACCAAAACCCAGAATTCAGACATTTATCAAAGGAAATAAAAAAGAACAAACTCACATGATCTGATCTTAAGAAAGGTAGTTTTAGTGTTGGGCACTTCTCTCAAAACGACCTTCGTTTCAGCCTGGTGAATTCGTGTGATTTCACACGATTTCCTCCCCCATGAGGCTGATAAGCCAGAGGTTGGTCGCTTGGCACAGGCTGGATCTCAGATATCTTGACACCTGACTTGTTGAAGTTTATCATTTTGGATTTGAGTATGAGAGTATGTATAATTTACACCTTGTTTCTAGGTTCAGCAAAGGAAATATCTACTGTATATAATCCGATTTTTCTTTTTGGGGAGTGGAAATCAGGCGCAAATCTATGCAGTCTGTAGTGAACCAAGAAAAAATGATTACACCCGCGACCAAAGCCTTGCCGGCCATGTCAAATGAGCATGTCATCAACAACTGTATTTTGGAGAACTGGTTGTGTGGTGTTTGTTACTCAAGTTTTCCATATTGGAGGGAACAAAACATGACAAGTGAAATTCAGATTGGACGAACAGCGCCTATTGCAAGGGGACATGACATTTCATCCTGGAGCTGTGAGGTCCAAAACAGCATTTGCGACCTCGTTGAGCAAGTGTCCAAGCTCAAACAACAGGCGAGATCGAAAGCAATGTGGGTGTGGGATCCATGAGTCACTATGGTTTCTTTTTGTAGATGGGTTGTTCCCCAAGTAAATGACATGCCGTTTTAACTGGATGGTGTTTTTTTGTAATCTGGAATGGTTTTTGCTGATTTTAGTGAGGTCTTTCTGTCATGGCTTTCTCTCTTTCCTTCCTTAAATTAGCCCGGGTTATGGGCGATGGCAGCTGTCATAGGCTTTCCTTAGTCAGGATGGTCGTTTTGAGTGAAGCCTTCAAATGGATGGTTGGGTTTGAAGACTGTGGAATTACTGGATCAGGGTGGATGGATATATGTACCAATGCCTCCTCTGAATCACTGAATACGGTGCTACCATGTTGCTGCCTTGTTGTTGCCATCCATGATGCTGTGCTGATCGCTATCGGGTTCCATGCTCTTACAGCTATCTTTTTCTTGGAAGCCCTCGTACCTAATTTTCAGTTGGTTTTGGGTTGATTTTTCCATACCTTTTGATAAGTACACTCCAAACAAGGATAAAAAACTTTCACCCTATTTGGGGAAGATTCCCATTTTGACTAGTATTTTTCAAAGGGGTTGGTTCAACCACCAACTAGAGATGTATATAAATTCCCATTTTCCTATTGCAGGGAGCAATTTCCCGTGCTTCTGAACGAGGCCAACAGTGCGGAGGCCAACAGCTCTTCATGGCAGCAACAGGCGCAGCAACAATCGTTGTTTGGTCAGAACCACGATGCAACACCGGATTCTTTCTTTCATGTGTGGATGGTGGATGAGGTTGGAATTGTTTTTTGTTTCTGTTTTTTTTTGAAACATCAATTTTTTTTGTTGTTTTTTTTCCTCAAAGTGTTTGTCCTATTTTTCAGATGCCATCAGCTACTTTCAAGCTTCCACAGAATCAGCCGAACCCAAAATCATTTGTGCGCTGCAATGCAGGTGAAGCAGATTCACAGCCGGAGCCCTCAGGGCTCTCAATCTTTCTGATGGATTAGTGTTGTTCATGTTGTTGTTGCTGGTGGTAACTAATGGATAATCTCTCAAGAATTCTTTATCATTTTGGTACCATACGACATCACAGAAGGCTTGTTGCCGGACAGGTTGCGATGTATTTTCTTTGCAGCCTTGTCCTGAGGCCTGATTGAGCGCAAACAGAATGAGGATGCAGCATCCCTACGCGTGACAAGTGAGGTCAGCCTCCCTCCTCCAGGGGCAATGGCCGATGATCATGGTGCAATCATTGAATGCGCTGCGAACAGGGACATTTTGGTGTAGCACACTTTCCTTTGGCTTAGGCTTATAATTACATATGTAATATAAGTGTACAAACTCTTGCACATCGCAACCACTAGTCTTGTACAATTAAGCTATTGTCCCACCCCAATCCACCACACCATTGGTCTCTTAAACGTTGTTTGATCTGGCAAACATGTCAAGAAAAATATATAAAATTATACGTTTTCATCCCAAAATATAGGAGTTTTCAAGTTTTCCTCCCAACATCTTTCATTTGAAATGTCCTCTTATTTGTCTCGCAAAAAACGCCAATTCCAACTGCAAACTGGCAGGTTGAAGCTAAGGTGGGAGCACTCTCCTCCCAAGTGGCTGACTTGGCAGCACGGTTACTGGAGGTGGGGCCATGCAACGATTGCTTGGATTCTGGAAGATTGGTGATGATGATGGTGGTAGTGGTGGTGATGATGATGGTGGTGGTGGTGGTGATAGTGGTGATAGGGGTGGTGATAGTTTTTTGCTCCTGGACTCCTAGTGATGGTCTCTAAAGGGATGTTTCCCTTCACACTCAGACATAAACAGAGATACTTTTGGAGCACTGTGGTTCTTGCGATTCAAAAGTATACCTTTTCAGACAATGGAATGTGTCCAGGTTGAAGGGAACTTGGATTTTGTGCGTGAGAATGAGCCCTCTTCCCTAACAGAGGTGGGGATTAGTGGTTGGATGTTGCCAAAGTCGTGGGGGGCGGGGAACTGGGCTTGACTTATCCAGAGAAATGGACGAAACCTGTAGCTCATGCAGCGAAACCATAGGACAAAAAAAGACGAGTCTCAGTTTGTGCCATTTCATTTCATTTCATTTAAACAGTCCAAAGCTGCTTGGTGGTTGAAAAGATGTGTTTCTTTGGTTCGGAGAACTGGCACTTACTGCATAAAAGTGGGCTTTACAACGATTTTCTGTTTCTCATAGAAGACTTTGGATTCTAAAATCCACAAGGGAGTTTCCCAAGAATCTTTTTGCATTGATTCCAACAAATGTGGGTTGAATTCAACAATCTTCAAGTTTCAATCCCTTCACTGAAAAAGTTCGAAAGGCTCCAACGCGCATGACGATGGCGGCATTGTCCGGTGAGGCCAAAGGGATGGCAGGGCAAAGGAACTGGCAGGATATTCCAAATGGATGTTTCCAAAAATAGTGGTACCCCCTAATCATCCACTTTAATAGGGTTTTCCATTGTAAATCATCCCTTTTGGAGTACCCCTATTTTTGGAAACACTATCAGAAACTAGTCCTGCTGCGCCAACAGCAGGACTAGCACTACTAGGAGCCCCAACACCAGCACCACAGTAGGACCCCACCAGGAGGACTACCACCAGCACCCATCAGCACCAGCACAAGCACCGGCCGAAGATGTCAGGTGCCAAGTCAACCAAGTGCTTTGCAGGACCCGTCTGGTAGTGAAGCGGGCCAGGGCTGCTTTGGGGCGAAAGGTCAGTGGACTGCTTTTATTTCAAGGGTATCTCAGGTCAATGGGATGTCCTCTATTGAGCAGCACCTTTTCAAAACGAGGATAAGATTCAAGTTTGACAAGGCATTTCAACACCTTCGAGTATGTAACAAAACCCATGCTTTTGAATGGAGGAGTCGATTTTTGGTAAACCATGGTAAACCAATATAACGGGCTGGACAATCTTCCAGTTGTAAGATGTATTTCCTATTGGTTAAAAAGGCACAGCCAGCCCACTATGTTGGATGACCCAGTACCATGATATAAGTCTTCTCTCAGGAGAAGTTGGAAGCAGTTGCAGCACACCTCGAGGTGAGATGCGTTTTGGGGTTGACTTCTTCTCAGACTTGTTTTATTTTGTTTTTTTTCATTTTCTCCATCCTTAAAGATTCCGAAAAAATGAAATGATTTCCTTGATTCTTTTTGCAATTTATATTGACAAAAACTAACAAGCAAAAAATCGTTGACAAAGGCACCGGATTCCTTCAACCACCCCCAATGTTGGTGCAGGTGGTGGATGATTTGACGGAACGCGTGGGTGACTTGGAACGACGGACTGCAGGCATTGGTCGGGGGGTGGAACCCTGTCCCGATAGGCAAATGTTGGTACCCTACTTGATCAATGAAGAAAAACCTGGTTGTTTAGTTTTTTTTGGAATTACACTGCCCGCTTATGTGGGGATTCAAATAATAAACCATGATAAGGATCCCTATCAAGCAACCGGACCGGTATATGGAAAGTAAGGCCGGGTTTTGTTTCGTGGCTGACTTGAGCTTTGAGGTATGGAAGAGAAATGGCTGCAAACTTTTTAGCCGCCTTGAGATGATTCTCCACTAAAAAAAAACGAAACCTGTCAGGCCCCGAGTTCCACCGTGGGAACCAGTCTCCTGGACCCCTCTCGGAGGCGCAGAAAAAAAATGAGGAACACCTCGCAACAAAAGATTCCTGGGTTGAACAACCAAAAACTTGGGAAAGGGAAGATTTTTGAACAAAAAAGGGTGTAGCAGTGGCATGCAGTTTTTGAAGATGCTGATGTTACTGTCAATTTTCCAATGTGGAAACTTTTTCAGGTGAGCTTTGGAGGAGAGGCACCTGTGAAGGTGAGCTTTTGGCGCAGATGGGGGGGAAACATGTGGTGAACTTCAATGGTTTGAAAATTGGTAAAATGATATTCTCTCTTCAGTTAGGGGCATACTTTCATACTTTCACACAAAATTGCCTTTTAATGTCCTTTAACTCTTTAACTTTAGATACTCTGTTTGTTGGGTATGCCAAAATAGCTGCATTAGTTTTACCAAGATGAAGATCGATGATTTCGGAGTATTACCAAGGCTTTATTCCATCATTTCGAGGTGTGAAACTGTCACCTCAATTGCACGGACAAAAAAGAATAGAGCATGCTATTTGGGTAAGTTTCCAAAATATTGGTGGAACCCCAAACTAAAAAAACTCCAGTTGATAGCTAGATACTGTGATACCCACCCTGAAACTAAACAACAAGTTCGCCCCTGAAAATTGATGGTTGGAAGATGAAATTTCCCTTTTGGGGCCCGGCCAGGCCGCCCAGGCAGAGAGCATGGGGCGTGAGTTTGGGATGCTCAGGGTTTGTTGGTGGGAATGGGAAAATGCTTTGAGGGCAAAAGGGTTGTAGGAACACGCAAAAAACACATCAGGATTGAGGTTATCATCCATGAACATGTATTCAAGAAGTGTTTTGTTAGGTGGATGGTGGTTTTCAAAACCTCTCCAAGGTCTATCCTCATCACTTTTACTTGGTTTTGTCTTCGGATGCCCGGATAGCTTTTGCAGATAACAACAAGATCACCAAGGTTGGGCGATTTGCAGTTACGCATGGACGCCAATGATGGTAAGCTGAAGTCGCTCTCCGAGGCGGAGCTGTGGGATTGGTGACACATTGAAGTTTGATGTGTTTTTTGAAATGTTTTGTCAATAGAATAAAGATCCAATTCAAGTAGTTGTAGTTATTGGATTACTGGATTTGAATGGATTTGATGGGTTTCTACCTACTCTCTATTGACTTTCTTTGTTTCTATCTGACCAAATTGTGTGCATGGATCAAGTTCTGTTGCTACGTTCTTGGGCAGGAAGTTCGCACAAAGTTGGCCCTTGCCAAGGCGGAACGAACTTGTGGTAGGGAAAAAACTGAATATTTGGATCCTTTGAAATTTTAAGTGCTTGAGGTTTCAGGGTTTGGCAGCCTCCTATGATACCCTATTAGTAACATTTAATGTAGGTATTATGTAGGTATCACGACTCTGAGTTGTTTTTTGAGATGTTGAACGTACTGTTGATGGACAAAATCCTGCACCACGAAGGATGATGATTATCCCAGTATTTATAGTGTTTTAACCATCCCAGGTGGTGCGGGATTTTGTCCATCAACAGTATGTACTGCGAAGCCGTCAAGCCCATTTGCTGCAAGGCTGAAGGCCAAGGTGCCCAGACACAGCCTGTGGCCTTAGGAATTTCGATGATTTTGCCGGGCCATGTGGTTTTTGCCTGGGGGTGTTTACATATATACGTACTGTATATACACAAATTTTTTACATAATATGTAAATAATATATGTATACAGTATACAGTACATATGAATACATGTTACTCCTACTGATTGACCTTTAGACGTGATTTGTGTTTGGCCATTTCAATGCTGGAGGGAGACCACACCAAGTGCTGCTCCTCCGGGGTAAGCTTGAGGTTGAACGACTTGGCGGCACGCATGGGTAGCTTCGAGCAAATTCTGTCCACCATGCAGGAGGCGAACTTTGGAGGGATTTGGGGATAGGTGGAGATACACTGTACATATATCATGTGTATATTGTATACAGCTACATTTAGGGAGAAGGATACATAGATCAACAAATATGGATACATGCATTGCATTCATTGACATGAATGAATCAATATGCTAATAGATGTACAGATGATTCAATTGATAGGCAAACAACTCAAAATGTGAATGTGCATGCACAAATCCATTTGCAGCTTTGATTATATCTATTATATATATGCATAAGACATATGCATATATAATATATTCATATACATACATACACGTATATATATATATATGTGATTGCCCCAGGGAAGGGAACCACACCACTAGGAACCCTGTTCCAAAAGAAGTAGATGAGATACCAATTGAAAGGAGTTACCAACTCCTACGCCAAAGTCCCCAATGGCTGCCACATCCACGGGCCGCCACACCCTTCTATTTTTCCCCACACCTGATAATTGGCCTTGAGCCAAAGGAGTTCGTCCAAGCATCGATCGGATGCCAAACTTCGCAATTCGTGCTGTGCCTTCAGGATGTTCGAATAGATAAGGTGCTGGAAAAGTCATGCAAGTACCGACATGCAGTTGTCAAGGCTTGCCAAATTCACACTGGCTATATTTAAATGTTGACAAGTGCATGGTCTCGACTGGCTATATTTAAATGTTGGGACTACTATCTTCCATTCCTCGGATCCATCTCGCAGCCACTTTACGATGAACGTTGTTTTGCAACGTTTGATGTTCATCATATATTCTAAATTTTCCTAGCTGCAAGACACTTCGAAGAAAACTGGCATCCATCGGTTTGGTCAGTGGATCGGCCAGCATAATGGCAGTAGAAATCCATCGGCACGAAATGTTTTCCTGTGATTGCTCTTTAATCAACATCACCTCAATGGTAGTTCTCCATTCTTCACAGTTTGGAGTAGCTAACTTTGTCACGAGGTCATAAAAAGACTTACAGTCAGTTACAAGCAGTGCCTTAGGAAGTGTTGGAAGTGATACTTCGGGTTTCTGCCAACGGAAGGAAGGACTAAGTATGAATCCCCACATGCATCTAATCCAGTTCAGCTTATCTAATGATGATGACATAGCATATGCTTCGGCACTCAGAGTTGATCTCACTACCCTACCTATTTGTTTGGAACTCCATGCAATAGGTGAAAAGGTAGATGGTTTATTCTCTGCTAGTTCTGGTGTACATGCCATGATAAACACACCCTGTTGGGCACGAAGCTGCGATGCCGATGCAAAGCTTGCATCCCCAAAACTCGCAAAAGTCATGGTTTCCAATGACAACGGTCGGACAAACAATGCAGTATCAGCAGTTTTTTGTGCTTCAACTAAAACTCTGTTGGCTTCCAACAAGGTATCAACAGTGGCTTTAGTGATAGATTTCTGAATAAAAGCAACTTTTGCTGCTATATCAGGCCTGCTGTGCACTGCTGCATATTGCAAACTCCCGCAAAGCCCACGTAGCTCTTGTACTTCCGACGCGGTGGCTTCCAGGGTTTTGTCTAACCTCCGAATTTTTGGCACATTGATCGGGGATATTCTATGGATATACTCACCTTGACTCACCTTGATGGAATAGTCAGGACGCTGTTCCATGTCCAAACCAGTGAACTTAAATTTTCGGAAATCTCGGGATCCAAAAGGTAATGATTTTTGAAGGATCATAAGTGCTTCATCGTACCTATGGTTACCTCCGCCTATTCCGTCGTCCACATGCGTGCCTAAGATACCATCTAAAACTTCAGGGTTCTCGGTATTCCGTAAAAGAAAGAGACAACCATCTAGGGGATGGGCAACAAATCCTATACTTTCTAACTTTTGACGAAATTCTCGATAAAACAACAATGGTGCATCAACACGGCCGTATGCATTTCCTTCTAAAAGACAGACTTCATTTTGGGTCATTCCCATTAGCTCTCTGAGTTCAGGTACTGGGTCCATAGCTAATGTTCTTCCGTCGGAACGGCCACGGAGGAATGCTGTCTTTATGTCGAAATTTTGCAAGGTCCAATGATGAGATGCAATTGTCTGAAGTAGTAACATTCGACTATCCCTAGAAAGAGTCGGTGAATCAGTGCTCACCTTGTCTAATTCTGGGTCTTGGTATCCCCGCACTACTAATCGGGCCTTAGCCTTTGTCCCGCTAGCTTGTGATGGGTCTTCTTTCCATGTGAGTATCCAACGTGAAGTCATTATACGATCAGGGTGAATTTTGTTACGAAGAATCTTCGAAACAGTGCTTGTTTCCAACCAACAACCTAATTCCTTTTCTTTGGCCTTTTTGAACAAACACTTATCAGCATCACTTAAGGTGGATAACTTCACTTCCCCTTTTCCCCGTTTAGCTGCTGCAGCTAACATGGCTACATGGTCATCAGTGACCTGTTGGCACAACATCAGGTGATGTATGGGAACGTCAAATTCGTACTGACAAAAATCGAGTTGCGAATCGACTGACTCCGTCCATAGCGTGTCTTCGTCGCCGGGGACAATGTCGTCACAATCAGCATTCTCGACAATCAGTGCGTTTTCTATGACACTATCGGCAAACTCTAGTGAATTTTCCTGCTCCTCCCCTACAGGATGTTCACTCCCCGCGGATAGCTCCTGTGGAGCATCCTGTTCCCCGTATGTTTCATGATCAGGTGTTGTGGGTTCATACTCTGAATCACCTTGTGGTATTGGGACCATATGTGCTTCTAAGTTGATTCGATTGGGTTCTTGGGTGCTATTTCGGCGTGACGGTTGGTGGGGTTCCTCCTCTGGTTGACTACCCAACTGTGCTTCTGGTTCGGCTGGTGGTTCCACTGATGGATCACTTAAATCGGAAAATTGGAACATACCACTTCTTTGCCTAAGGTTTCTCTGTAAGGTTTCGGACATTTCCTTTAAATTGGCAGGATTAAATTGCTGCTGAAAAGGTCGATGATTAACAAACTCTCGCAGGCTTACTGGTCTCAAGTTATCTCGGGCACAACGCAACAAACGATTCATGTGGGTGATCCATATGATCGATTGAGATTCGGCTAAAACAACTTGTGCCGGACCACACCATTTCCCTTTTTCTAACATGTTGGGAGATTTCCTCTTATCCCAGTACATACAGGGTTGACCATTTTTCCAATTCATCCCCTCACCCCGTGACTTACGTCGCATTGCTCTTGCTGCACTACTGTTATCACTTTCCAAGAATGCCTTTCGCGCTTCCGTTCTCAGACGCAGAGAATCAAAAAAGCGACCAGTGTCATCGGCCATGGAATGCAGGTGAGCTGGGGTTTCTTCGTCTGAAGTGATGGAAGCTGGTAACCTGGATGTCTTTCCTAACACTGCCTGCTCAGGACTATATCCGCAAACACTTGACAGCATGTTTTTCGCCCGAAAACATTGGTGCAAAGCCTTGTCAAATTGGGAATCGTTAGTAATGTTCTCTTCGTTATCGATGCGGGCCAGCATTTCCTTAATGGTCTGACCATGGCGTTCTATACGACCCCTTTGCCAGGGTGCTCAAGTCAAATCAGGAACGATATTCTCCTTTTGTAAAAACTGCTTCCAATCTTCAGCTATAAACTCACCGCCGCAATCCACAACTACCCGGTGAGGGGTTCCTGCCCACGATGACCAACAGTTCTCGAAGATCTGTTGGGCAAGTGCTCCATCCCTTTGCGTCCTACGGCCTAGATGAAAATGAGTGGCTTCGTCAATGATGTGCAACACATATGCTTTATACTTGCCATTGCCACTTTTCCATTCAAAACCGTCTATCAAAACACGATGGTTGAAGTCTTGGGCTTCTCTCAATTGTCCAGGATGATGTAAACTGGGCGGTCTACGTTCAACACATGAACTACACAAAAAATCTTTAGCCCCCTCAACTACCTCTTCGGGTGAACCACTATCTTTGAGGTGCTTGGCTAACTTCTCAGAAGTGGGATGTCCTAGATTGTTGTGCAGTTTCTTTATCATTGATTGCTGTTCACTACTCAAACTTCTAAACTTTGGTCCGGATTGTGACACAGCCGATGCGGTCCATGAACCCAGAGGAATGGCTTCACTGCCCAATGGTCGGTCAGGCTTCGGATCCTCACTAGCTCGTGGTGCATGTTGAGGTTGATCTAACACCCCTCTCGGCTCATCATCCACCTTTGGTCTTCCGAATATACACACATCATGATATGTGAAGGAGTGGTCTTTCTTCCTTGATGTCTTTTGGAAGCTCCAGTTAGATCCTCACTTCCTAGGTCAATGATCTGATGCGAAAGACGTTTCTGGATAAAGGTGTGTCTGTTCAACAGACCGTCTGGATGGATCATGAACTTTTCACGCCCCTTCCCGGCCATGATGGATTGGATTTCATAGTTTGGAACGAGCTGCTGTACGTTTTGCATCAGTGGCAAACTTTGATCATTCCAGACTGTCACTCCAGATTTTGGCAAAACCTGCTGAAACTCTTTGAACAACTCTTTCCATTCATGATCTTCTACAACAATCTCTTGTTGTTTCTCTTTTGTTTCTTCTGGACGTGGTCTTTTTGAAGCACTCTCTTCTAGATCCTCTTCTAGTCTTCTGATTGCTTTCTGTTCCTCCTCGTTTTTCTTGGCTCTCTTAGACTGTCGTGTTTCTGTTTCTTCAGGTCTTGGATGTTCATCAATGACAGGTACTAAAGGCCAAATGGGATAACATTCCTCTATGGAGACTTGCTTCATGATGCTTTTTGCAATTGTCCTAGCAAACTGTCTGGGATACCAGGCTGCAAAACGAGAGACTGCTATCCTTTGATTATTGACTCGACACGATCCTTCGATGGCATGATGTTGATGATCTTTCTGACAAAGTCTACCGTCCAATGTCTCATGCAATGGTCTAAAGGAAGTCTGTATGCGAGTCCGTTTTTGGAGTGGCATCTCGTTTTCTGGATGTTTCAGACCAAATCGACACTGATCCAAGAAGGTCGGCAGAGTGCCGCGAAGGATGGGTTCCATCTCGGGCTGAGTCCACATGCTTGAAGTTCCAGGATTTTCAACATGAATATGTCTACCACTATCGAGTTGAATTTTGGAAATCAGAGCACACAACCTAAGATGAGTTCTGGCTTCCTGGGACTTGATCACGTGGTCGTGCGACGATCGGCTTCGATTCATATTGAAACGGTTCCATGAACACCATGGTGCACACTCAGGAGCTAGCCAAATGTGTTCAGGTTGATGTCGAAAAATGGTCTTTAACAATTGTACTTGTCCCTCAAATTTACTAAGATCTCCATCCTGTAGTGTGAACCGTTTAGACCGGCCGCCTAATCGAGACACTTCAGCTGCAAGTCGGCTATCAGCTTGTGCATACACCTCCAAAAGATCTAAACGATGTGGTGTTGTTTCAACATCAGATCTACAAGCCATTAACCATTTGATCTCTTCTTCAGATTCTACCATCATGAGGTGTTCAAGCACTCGATCTTGAGCTCTCATTGGTGGATGCTTTGTTCCACACCTTCTCTGGCCTGGCAATACGTCAGAAAGTCTGACATGGCTGGCGTGAGAGTGCTTGCTCGAGCACGGATCCATTCGACGTAGCCAGGGTCGATCTCGTACACCTCGCGGTATTGCTTCGAAACGTGCTTCTTTCCCCAAGAGATGCGCTTGCATCCCCAACTCTCCAGAGCCTGGGCAGTGTGAACCAGTTGTGTTCCCGCCATTGGTGCTGCAGGAATCGCTGGTGTTGATGGAGCCGGCGCTGGATATGCTGCTGGAGTTGATGTCACCACTGGCTGACTTGTCTGGGTTCGGGACGTGTTGACTCTCAATGATGTCCCTGTTGCTCGACTCCTCCTCGGAGGTGATGTTTCTCCCATTGGTAGTCCAGCCAAATCCACATGCTCGAACTCGTCGTCGGAGTTTAGAGTAGTGGACAGGTTGAGGTCGAAACGGGATGGACTTCCAGGTTGTCGCAGCAAACGTGCAATCTCTTCGATCCGATTGCGTTGGCTGATCACCTCGTTGTTGAGACGTTGAATGGCCTGGGCTTGATCGTCTGGTACTGCTCGATCTGAGTCTAAGACCTCCAGTTGACTCATCAAAATCACTAGCAGAAACTTCAGACTCTCTACCACACTCTGGGCTGTTGCCTTGAGAGCTTCGGTCACTTCCCTCTGCAATGGCATGGTCCACGGGATCACTTGATGAACACAGATCGGGTGGTGTCGAAACTTTTGATACAGCTGTGGCTGTGGTATTAACATGAAGACTGTCATGAGTCTTCTCTTCACTTGGCAAACACAATTCTTGCAAGTTCACAAGGTATAATCCATTTCGGCTTTGTTTCAATTGCAATGATCTACCTAGTCTCTTCAGGAAACATTTGTTTGTGTCTAAATCAATGCAAGCTCCTAGGGTTTTCATGGGGTGAATTGACAGCAAAAACGGTGTGGCTTTCGGAACGACTTCGATCGCCAACCAAACTCTCATTCCCTTTTGCAGGATTGGGATCTTCAATTGTTTGAAACTATAGGTTATTTGATTATTCCCAAATCTAAAACCTACTTTGCTGGGTGATTCACAAACCATGGATCGAATGATGTCCGGCAAACTTTTCATCAGTGCAGGGACGATGTCTTCTCCAACCACGGAGCGACTTGCTCCAGTATCTAAAATGGCCATCCCATGACCTCCTGAAACTTCTCCGGATGATTTGCTGACAAAGCATTCACCCAACGATTTACCTTTCGGAAGTAAGGTTTCAGGCAAATGGTGTTCGGCTCGCCTGGATGCAAGACGATGAGACAAAAACCTAATCGCATGAAATCGGGTGTTTTCCTCAATGGCGAAAAGGCAGTCAACTTCCTCCGTTTTATGTGATGCAATGATTGGATCTTTTTCAAAATGCCCTTCTTTATGTTTATCCCTATCAATCCTACTTGTGTTTTCTTCGGCCATGAAATCACATGCAAATTCGGACAAACCAACAACGATTGTGTGAGAGTGGCAGTCCTGTGATGATGCACTGCTGCGAGATGACTTCAAGGACTTGGCAAACTCTTCCAGGGTCTGCTCCGACGGCTTCTCAAACTTCGTGGCGTGATAGAGCTCTTCAATGGTGGAAGGTCCCGGCTCTCCAATCACCGTGAAGGCCTCCTCCGTAAACTCCTCGAAGATGACCTGGTCGTCATTCTTTTCCTCATAGTGCTTCAATCCCGGTGGTGAAGTGACCTGCGTCACCACGTTCACGGTGTCTTTTGGCTTGTTGGGGCACTCATCTTTCCAGTGCCCCTTTTCACCGCAGTTTTTGCAGTGGCTGTTAGCTATTCTTGCCAACAAGCTGGTCTTCCCTTTTCCTTTCTTACCAAATTTTCCACCACCACCAAAACTGTGTGAGCCTTTGCCACGGCCCGAGGGCCAGAAACCACGGTACTTCTTCTTCTCTACCAGTTTCTGTCGGGCAGTCTGATAGCTAATAAGGGCATGATGCATGTCGGGAATCTCTTGGAAAAGGTCTTCCAAATCCTTTTCAAAGGCCTGCACTTGAAGTGCATCTGCATCACCCTGATTGGCCAACTGCTCGATGGACTCCTGGTCAACGTCCTCCTCGTCCACGTGGGTGTAGTAGGCCGTCACCGTAGGATCTGTCTCGGGAACCTCTTTCACCTCAGGCTCCACATAGTTGATGGGGTAGATTTTCTTCTTGGGCTCTCCAGACAAGATTGAAGTAGCCAATGTCCGCATTGACTGTTCAATCAGTCCTTTGTCCATCTTTCCCTGGGTCATAGTCAGCACCTTCTTCTTGTCCTCCGATGTCAATGCGCTCTGGCGCAACAGTAAGAAGGCTCGCATCTCATCGATGGTAGTGCTTCCCAATTCATTGAATGCCACCTGAAGTCTATTGACAAAACTCAAAGACGATTCATCAGGTCGTTGCGTCGTCTTGTAGATGGCCCGCTCAAAAAGCTCAAAGGTACGCATCTCTGAAGACTCCTCCCAGGTCGAGAGGGCTGCCAGTAGATTCTTCACTCCGTTGGTTTCATCGACCAAAGATGCTGAAGGAAGACTTTTGACTTGTCCCCAAGCCGTCCCTCGGCACAACATTGCCAGTCGAGGTGCCAACATGGCTCGATCTTTCTTTGGGCAGATTCCATCAATGAACTTCACCTTCTCGATGTACTCTCGAGCACTGTCAGTACTCGGGTCAAAACTCGGAAGGAGACTCCAAATGTGCTGACTTTTACCATCACCTTCCCCAGGTTCTTCAGCCGGCATGGCTGCAGAAACAGGACTTCCAAAGTCCTCTGAGTCCTCCGGGCTTGCCGTNAATGAGGATGGAAAGGTCCGCATCTCTCTTCACCACTCGTCCGTTCCCTTTGAAGTTCAAAAAGCTTCAGTAACCGAAGCGGAAGTGCAGGCTGCACAGAAGGCATGGGCAGATGCCATCAAAGGAATTTCCAAGACCTATCTTGACAAAGGAGACTATGTTGCAGCAGCAAGCAAAGCAGCGGGTGAACTTTATGGCTATGGCCATAGCAACGTGCTCTTCAAGCCAACCAAAGCCAAGGATGTCCAGTTTCGCCCTAAAGCAAGCCAGGCCATGTCCTACTTTGTAGGGTCAAAAGCAGTGAGTGATGGAATTTCGGAGGATGGAGGCTTTGCAATCAATGGTGGCAAAGGCTGGTCTGATGTCGTCTTTGACAACCATCAGGTTGACTTGAACGGAAATGTTGCCATTGCCATGGGCAACTACTACTTCACAAGTGCTGCTGACGGAAGCAAGACTAAGGTGGAATACACATTCGGCTACAAGAAGAATGAGGATGGAAAGGTCCGCATCTTCCTCCACCACTCGTCAGTGCCATTTCAGGTCTGATTGATTTCAGGTCTGATTGCAGATGCTTTGCCTTGCATAGCAATTAGTTTTTGTGCGCTGGGCTCAAATTGACCCTGATTGTGCACCAATTTTTCAAATCTTAGATCACGGATGGCAAATTTTAATGGCCTCCGTTTGTGCCGGCCGATCGTGGCGGTGCTGAGGGGTGCATGTTCCAGCTCATTCAATTCTGATCTGTACTTTACAGATCTGTACAGGCCATACAATATGAAGGATCGTGCCACGAGACCACTTACAGCAATGATTTTGCATGTATCCGAAAATTTGATGGGTGATCTCTTTTGTCTTTCGGTATATTTCTCATTTCTTGTACGCACGCAATCCTTCATTATTGAAAGCATCTCGAGACACTCTCTGCTGTCGTACCTGGTTCGCAGCTGTGTCCAAAAACACATGAGCAAAATAGAAAAGACAAAAAAAGCGACATCTTGGAACGAGAATTGCATCAGGATTGGCATGTTGGAGGCACCTATTTCAAGCTTTTATGGATAGTCCGCAGATTATCCATTTCTACCCCATGATACCCCCAAACTTGTCCCTTTTATTCCATCTCTGAAGGGTTGTAACGGGTTCGGCTTTTGTAAAGGCGGCGTTTACAGCCAGATTGCCGGCCCCTCCCTTTCACCTTTATAAGCCCAAAACACGAACCAGTTGTTCCTGGTACGCCCAGGTGGACTTGACCTTGGACGATTTGAAGGAAGGCCTTGTTGCGACCAAAAACACCGTGGAGGCAGCCATGGCGCCCATTAAGCAGGAACTGAAGGACTTGCTTGGATGCCCAGTTTTTCCATTTCAAGACCACAGGTTTGTGGACAGAATCATCAGAAAAAGGAGCCTAAAATCCCAAATGTCTTGAGGACATTCAAGGCAGAGGCACATCTCCATGTTTTTCAGGGGGGACACATTTTCCAGAAGATTCTGTGTGGTTTGCCACCTTGTCATTTGTTCCTGAAAGCACCCTCAGCTTCTCCATGGAACCTTTGCAAGCCTCCAGTTTTCGTCCCCCAAACCACTTCACAAAAACAAACCCAACATAGCCCAAGGTTCAATCAGATTTCAAAGGTTCGAACCCTGCATGCCTTGATATAAGATAAGATGGACAGAAGATGGTCTCTAACTATCTCAGATTTAGGTTTGCTTGTTTGCTCTTGATTCGCAACACATGTATTCAAGCACCAATCATCGATTGTTTTTCTGGATTTCATTTCCGCTCTTGCCAAGTCATCAAGCCCAGAGCGTGGTGCCTGCATCAAGATGTGACCATGCCTTCCTAGGCGCATGAGGCTCCCTGATGCGGATGCCGAAGCCAGTGCTGAACAGGCAATCTTGGAGAAGCTGGAAGAGGCCTGCAATGATTTTGATGTTTTTTCAGGTGGAAACTCTCCTTATTTGTGAAACCGGGGGGCAACAGTCAGAAGAAATGGGAAGAATCTCTCCATTCTTCCGTGAATACTGGTTTTAGTGGAATGACATAACAATTTATTGCTTATCATCTAGTGATTCCCTCGCTAAGTGAGCTTCATTCTCCAAAGATGCACTATGTTATTTTCCTGGAGTTTACGTTTTGGACATTTCCAATGTTGGAACATGTTAGAACCTTAGTACATCACGCTGCCGATTCGGAACCACTAAAGTCAAGTTGAGGCGTGACATGTGCTTCTCACAACGGGCGCATCCTGTGGATTCTTCGATGGGGTTGGATGACTGTCAGATGATGATTTCATATGATTTCATCATTCTGTGTGCATCTGAAACATTCTTGGGTGAAATCCAATTTCCAGCGACTACATCTCACAAATCTCGCCCTGGGGTGTTCTTACTGGCTTGACCGAAAATGTCGTCACAGGTGGACACTAAGATCAAAGGCTTCCAAAAAGAACTGCAGGTCACTTGACTTCCCTTCCTGACCCGTTCAGTGTTGAAAAGGCGAATGTGGGTGTAGTTCCAACAGTTCGTCAGTATATCCAATAGTGATGTTTCAAATGATGTAGACAAGCTGCCAAATTAGAGACAAAGTGTTATAAAGATCTCGCAATCAGAGACACTATAAAAGCCATTTTTCGGAATTTGGATCAATCCCGAAGTCGAAGTGAAGATATTTAATCTCCAAGCCTTTTTCACTTGGATGCTAAGGTTTCAAAATCGGTGCCTCAAAGTGACGTGACTTGGCTGCGAATCTATTTTTTGTGGGATGTTAGAAAAATGTGAGTTATTTTGACCACCAACAGTTTGCCTGCCCTGAAAAGTTCCGTTCCAAGATATTGCCTTCCTGGGTTTTTGTCATTTTATTAGAGGATTGGCAAATCTCCTCGCTTTTCAAGCAGGATGATTTTGGGCACCCAAGGATCTGGCGGAAGTCCAGAGTGCTATCAAGAGGCCTTTGGTCCAGTTGAGTGGAGCTGTACCAAAATGGAAATGTGTGGAGCTGTTGCAAATCAAAAAAGCTCGAATTTTCGGTTTGTTTCCTGAAGGGGCGTCTCAAGAATTCATTGAATCATAAGGGGATTAACTGGAAACTTTATGGGACTAAATTTTATTAGAAACTGAAGGGATCACGTTCACGGGGTGGTCGATTCGCCATTTTAGGGATGAACGCACATCCCAACCTTGCCAGCAACAGTGGTTTGAAATTCCATCCCTGCATCCCTGCAGGCAGATTGTCAACCCCCAAGTCATCTATTGTTCATATTAGTGATAAATGTCAAGGGGTTGCACCCATCCGTTACTGTATTTACGGCAGGTTTACTAAGTTCAGTAGTTGAAAGCTCCAGGCTGCAAGAGAGCAGCGCTTCCGATGAGGTGCAAGAAAAATCACAGAAGTCGTGGAAAACATGAGGGTGGACACTCAGGTGACCATTGAATGTCAAGGGGCTGAGTGGATTTCGGCAGGTGTCTGCAAGGATGAAGCAGATGGAAGAGGCTGGTGCTGTGTTTTTGCGCCATGGTCATTTCTTGAAATTTTAGGTCATGACTTTTTCAAATCCATGTGATTATTTGGCTGTTTCCTACGGGGACACATGCAACAATTTAAGATGGAATCTGAAATCAACGCCCTTGAAGAGTCTGGTAATCTTTATTTGCAGAGGGGTGCAGGCCAAACGTGAGAAGGAATTCTCCCCTTTATGTACATCCAGTTTGGGAGTTTCTGGTGCTTGTTTTCAGGAAAGGATTACCTGCACATTGGAGAAACCAATGCATGTCGTGAAGCTGGGAGTTTGTAGAGCTAGGCCTGTAGTATATGAGACAACTTTACTTGGCACGAGAAACAGATGATATCATCCAGCCATCAGTCATGAGTGACAAAAGGAGTAAGAATACTGTAAGTTTTGATTGTTCTTACTTCTTACTTCTTGCATTCTTCACCACCTGTCTTTTTTCTACGGCCCAGTTTGTCAAAGCACGGCGATTCACTGAAAACCGGGGTGGATGAAATGCTCAATGACAGAGGCTGTGACTTTATAGTAGCATGTAGTAGCCAATCGACATTGCGGAAAGCATGAAGAGTGTTGCACTTGATCCACTTTCCTCAATTCAAAGGCTTAGTTGGATGATTGTTCTTTCACCCTTGCCAACCTCTTTTGCCAACTCAAGATATATAATGCCAAAGACATATATGCATATATTCATATACGTCTTGTCTCGCAGATATGATGTAATTAGTTTGCAGATGCATACCTTGGCAGATACCTTTACACGATACAATATAGCATGTGCAAACATCTATGCTACACCAGTTGCAGTTGCGTCAGGAGTTGCAGCGCATTGTCAAAGAGGCACAAAGAGGGGGGAAGTTCTCCCTAGCAATTTTGGTTTGTGTCCAGATCTCTCGTTCTTCCCATCATTTGTTTTACAGCTTGAGGGTTAGTAATACGTAAATGTATTTGTTTTCACTATACATGTACATATCTACCTATATGCGTGTACATGTATATTGCTTGCTTATCATTAGGCATGACTGAAGTAGGCCATCCAAGTGGGATGATTTACGTTTCCTAGGCACCCAAATAGCTGGATGAACACCTTCATGCAGCTACGCACCAAGCTTTGTAGGTTATGGTCGTATAGGATTACATTTGGGCTGAGATGTTTTATGTTTTCGGTCTTGCAGCTGTTAGGAGATGTTACAATGTGAAAGATAGACACAGACATATTTAGTGAAAGAGTCCAAAAAGCGGTCATCTCCTTACTAAACCCTATGATGACCATCCTTTTGTGCCGATGTCAGGAGATTGTCTCCGTGCGAGAGGAGCTGAAGAAAGAGGCGCTGCTGGCTGGGGTTGGTGGCTGGGGATTCTCCAGAGTTTGAGGCATGGGAAAACTTTGCGGAAATGCAATCAAGAAATGCAGACATGTAATTCCAGACCTGGGAAGTGCTTCACATTCCCTACATTCCTGGGATGCACACATCAAACACCAACCAACCCCTAAGCCCCTACAACAACCATGGAAACCATGGAACATTCCGAGTTGAGCTCCATTGAAAATCTGGAAGAGAAGGTCAAAGTCGGGATGCTGATGGTAGGGATGGGGATAGCGGAATCTCAGACAGGAAGAGATGAACAAGGGCCTTAACAAATATGGAGGTTTTGAGACTGATAGGTGATTGCTGTGATTCTTGGAGCGATGAATTCAGTATGAAGCATAACTGTCATATTTACCGTATATTATATTCGCAAGAATATATATATATATATACATACATACATATATACACATATTATGTGTATGAATACATTTTTTGCTATCATATTTGTATCAATGACGGAATGACTGAGAACGTTTACTCACAATTTTTTTGCATTTTGATGATTGCCCTCGCAAGAAAACTTCTGGCAACCAGGCTTTAAACACTTGATGGGTTGAAAATTTCGTTCATGCCAGTATTTTGTTGATCAACCCTAAAACGATCGTCAACAAAATATAGCAATCATATACACATCACGTAAAGTAGCAGTCATATGAACAACAGCTAAGGATCACACACACACACACATATAATTGTAGGTATGATTATGTCTTGAATTATGATTATCATTATAATTACAATTACAGCTGTAGTATAAAATAAAATAACTTTGTTGTTGAGATTGTTTGAACTTCTGATGCTTTTCAGGACGGGGTACATAGTTTCCACTGCAGGGTCTCTCCAGGTTCCCCCTTGACGTTTTCTGATGGTATGCTCACCAACCACAAGACTGGAAAGTGGTTACATCTTACGTACATTTGCCATGTTGGTGTTCTGGTGTTCTGCTTATGCTTCTTGTTTGACATGGTTGGGTAGAAAAGTTACATCACATCTTTCCATTCCAGTGTTTCAAACAGAACCTCCTTGCAGAGTTCTGTCTTTCATCAACTTTCAACTCTCTTTCTTTCTTGGAAGATGGCAGTTGTTGCCGTAGGTTGGTTTAATGATGGCCCCTCACCAAAAAAAACGACCGATGTAACGACCTTTTAAGCCGGGGATGAAGATATACTAAGGCCGCCTCAGCCAAAGGGGACAAGGATCAGGTGGACGGGGAGATCCGGCGAGGATGGAGATGACTATGTCGATTCTGAACTTGAGGAGTTGAGTAAGAACATCCGACATTTTGACATGGTACACTATCAGAAACAACCATCCGAAACACGATCATTTCTGCGAGATGCAATCTTTTGTTCACAACATATCCCATGGTGTCTCAGTGAGATTCTCTTACCTTGCCAACATGTCGAGCCCACCGAATTTCACCGTGGAATCTACAATCCTACAAATCTCAATCTCTAAGTCCGGAGATTCGAACGGAAACAGCTAGGCTTTCCAACATTTTTCCTCCAAAAATTCAAGGTTTTTAGTCACAAAGGGAGCTGGGCTTCAAAATTGCCATAGGAATGCCTGGAGCTGCGGGAGATGTGCGGGAACTTGGGGATCTGAGATGGGGAAATTAGAAGCCTTGGTAAAAACATGGGGTTTTAACATTTTTTTAAAAAGCACCATGCAACTCATGAAATTAGCAGCTCCCCTGCGAGGGTGGATGAGCTCCGGAAATCATCTGAGGTGCGATTCGGTTTGTTGAAGACTGGATGTGGTACTTTGGGAAAAAATTGTCAGGGTATTGCTTCCTTCCACCCGGAATCGGATTATACCTTTGCTATCCTTTTGTGGTATTTAGTGACACTGGAAGTGAAGGTTTGTTGGTGTTCAAGGTTTTCTTTTTGTTTTAGGAGGGGATGCCATAAACCTTCATTTGCCACTATTACAGCAGTCTAGCAAGTCGGAGATGGTCTGATGTGACGACGCCATTGCGTTTGAGTTGTGAAGGGTTATCAGCATCAAATAACCTGGTGCTTTGTCAAAACTGATTTATAGCAACTTTCACTTAGGCTCCCTGTAGACTTACCCTCCATTTAAATGGCTGAGCACGTCAAATTTCAGCTGGCCAGGTGGAATTGCTGGAGTGCGAGGGCCCAGAATTGGAGCCACCTAGTGGAAGATGCCTTGTTTTGAATCATGAAGAGTTTGTATCAAGCCATAGATGCTCAGATTCTACTTGAACTTCTGGACACACAAGGGTGTTGTTGTGTTTTTGATTTGCCATCCTTGAGCCAGCATCTTGTGAGAAACATCCACCCAACATGCGGTACGTTTTGAGAATTTGCAGATTTTGAAATTTGCAAGCCCTTGCCGCGAGTTTGCATGAGAGAACTCAATTTTGTCCAAGATCCCACAAATCAACATTTTTGCCGCGCCCTAAAAAACGTTCTCAAGGTGCCGTGAGCAGATGAAACAGTTGGAGCAGAAGATGGCTGAAGGCGCCCAAAACCATGGTTTGTAGGGGGAATATGATACACACTTGCAGTCAACAGGCATGGTGCAGCTGTTGGCAGGTGCCTTCACTCCACATGAGTGCTATTTGTTCGTCCTTTTGCTGCGGAACCAAAAAAGACGTCAAAAACACATTTGATTGACGTTTGTTGAAAGCTGCTATATACCTCAACTCTGTGTCAAGTTGCCGGTGCTGATGTGCGCTTTGTCAGGCGGCCCTGGCGAATGTGCAGAGGAGCTCGAAATTGAACGACACAACTGACCTAGGTGGTGGTTTCAAATATTTTTTATTTTCACCCCAACTTGGGGAAGATTCCCATTTTGATCAATTTTTTTTCAGATGGGTTGAAACCACCAACCAGTGACTGGTTGCTTCAAGACTTTGTCCCATTGAAATCCTATCTAAGGATGGGAAACCACCAGTGAGTGTGTCACCAACAGGATTCTTGCAGTCTTGATAAGGGGAGTCTTTACAAACCTATTACGTGGCACGTTCACTAGGAGGGTTTTGGCATCCCCATTTTTTCAGTTGTAGGACTTGAAGCTTCGATCACAGGTGCAGCAACAGGCTCGGACAAGAGGAACAGTTTTCTTTTGAAATAGATTCTAGCATGGAATTTGTCCCAAAGGTTAAAAACAATCTCAGAATTGACATTTTAGAATCACTTCGAACATCTCAAAATCTAAATTCCTAGATCAATATTCCCCCAAATTTTGAGGGGATTTATGGCCTAACATGACATATTTATTGATCAAATACACGATTTCCTTCGTGTTTCATCCCGGGAATTTTGTTGGAGGTTTCAGATCTTGGCTTGCAACTGTCCAAAGAAGTGGCGAATCTCGTCAGGGCCCAGGGATACCCATTTTTTTTGCGGGGGCACGGAAAAAAACGGGGGGTTGGAAGGAGTTTTTTTATTTTTTTCAAAATAATATGTAATTGTGCGGTGATTTTCCCTTCGGAAGTTGGAAGTTTTGACGTCGAAAAAGAAAAAGGTGGCAATTTCGGAAAACGCCAGTGTGTGATATGACTTTGTCGCTCATGGTAGCAAGTTAGTTACAACCCTGGTTATAACCATTTTGAACACATGTTGGTTCCAAGTCCCCTCAAATCAATGGTTTCATCTCGTTGGTGTTGCGAGCGCCTAGGCAGAACACCAGAGAGACATGTTGGAGACGCACAAGAGTTTGGAGGATGCAGTGAGACTCTCTTTCCTATCACCAACTCATAGGTCATGAGAAGCTTTCGATAAAAAGGTTTTCAACAGAAAGCTTCAAGCGAATTCATATTCTATGCAATTAGTGTTGTTATGTGTTTTCGGTAGCTGATTTAGGAGACGTGGACAACGGTAAGACTGAAACATGCTTTGACACAAGCCCGATGCTCACAAGACTTTCAAAAACGATATACAACTAGTTAAAACAACCACGACCTTGAAAAACACTGCTGCTTCAAGAGCATATGCTTGATTTTCTGTGAAACTATAAGGATTCAGGGAAAACAGATAACAGAGTCTTGAAGGACTGTTTGGGAGTCATGAGCAAAAAACACCTGAAGCCTCGAGGAGTTGACAGCGCAATTTGATGGCAAGTTGTCCAAGGAGACGACTGAACTTCGTAGTGAACTCCAAAGTCTTGTTTCTTGGCTAACAACAAATTGGGGATGGAGCCATCTTGTTAGACTTCACCTATCCAAACCTGGAAGCACCCTAGGTAAATCGCTTGAGCTCCACCGAATCTTTAGCAAAAACAGCACAAGAGGACTGGCATTTTGACAGGATGGAACAGGGGATGTGATGTTTGTGGGATGATTCATTTCAAGAAATCATACCTTGAGAGGAGGAGAACACGTGTTGAAGGGATCTTCAAAGATGATTAAGATTTGGCAGTTATGCACCACCTTTTAACTTTTACTCCCGTGAACACAACTGAGTGGTTTCCTAAAAATGTTGTCTTTTTGGGGATGCAAGTAAAGACAAACTTTGAACCTTTGTAAATCTATGTCAATGTAGACATTTTTATTGAAAAAACAACAATTTCCTTGATGTATTTTTCTACCAATTTCCAAGTTTTGAAAGCTTCAGGAGCTCAAAGGCGTAGATGTCAAAGGTTTGCTGGAACGTGTGACTTCCAATGAGTCCAAGTCTTTGGAAATGAAGAAGGAGGGGAAATTGGAGATGAGCCGTTGGTGGGGGTTGGTTGGACTGGTAACAAAGTTTGGGCTATAGAAAGTTGCTGTGGTAACATTTAGGAAAAATGATATCAAGTTTTTTTTTGGGGGGGGCTGGTGAAAAGGATTCCAGGTTGGTAATTGGACTACCTAGTCCGATGTGGTAAAAACAAAGGGTTTCGTTGATGTTTTTAAGAACTGCTGGAGTGAAGAAAGGATGGCTTGCCAACGTATTTTCTGTTGCGCCTTGAACACTCCGCACACACAGACACACAACTATAATACTCTGACACTATGTTAACCGATCAAATTAGTTTGTTTCCTAGATTCCTTTGCACCATAGATACAGGATCTAGAGATTTCTCACCAAGGTCCTCCATCAGCCCCAAAAAGATACCTTTGAATGATTTATTATGGGTGGACATCGATATAGAGCCTGGCTGGTCAATAAGCCCTCAACAATGCCGTATTTCCGGGGGGGGGGGTTACGTAAGGGGGGGGTAGGTTGACTAGCCATATATTGTGTATTGATGCTAAACATGACAAATGAATACAAACCTGGACCTTCAAAGGGGTGCCAATTAAACCCTAAGGGATGGTGAATTGACACCCTTTAGGAACCATTTGGCACCCCTTTGAAGGTGCTGGAAGGATGCATCGGTTGTATGTTTTTTTGGCATCTAAAAACCCGATTTCATACCATTGCCAAGATTTTATACGAACCTCCAAGGACTTGGAGGAACTCCTGGGGCCAAAGAATAAGATTGGCATCAGTGGGGGGACCACAGATGTGTGGCACCTTACCGATGATAAGAGTCAGAATTTCATCAGAATCCTGGATCATCATGATGATGATTGTGATGATTGTCCTTGATGATGCTCTTCTTTGTCTTTGTTGTTGATGTGGATGTTTTTTCTCCTTCATGGTCGACTGGCTATGGCGTATGTTTTCGTCCTTCGTCGTCAGTTCGTCTGTGACCCCTCAGTGTCTGACGTCATTGGGCCGTCTGGCCCATCACCTGGTTGATGTGAAGCAACGCAATGGCCCGAACGATGTCTACTCCCCTGAAAACCAACATGACCAACATGGAACCCAAGAAATGCAGGTTTTCAGCTTCCAGCCGTCAGTTTTCGAGGGGGTGATAAACAGGAGCTTAGGAAACCAATGCTATGCCCAGGTAGCAGTGCTCCGCAGTCTCCTTTGGATGAGGTAGATGGGTTGGGGTTGGAGCTGAAGGGTCATGACAAATTGATATTGGGGAACATAATTACGGTGGTTATTTTGGGTAAGACTGCAAAATTGGGGAAAAGCCAAATAAAATTGCTGGTTTTGTGGATGGATATTGATCAATTTTCTCCTGACCTAGGTTCCTGTACATATATGAAGTCCTCCTTTTATGCGGGAATCCTTTTTACGAACTGACCTACCATTTTAGAGCCGCTTCAGGAAGTTTCAGCTTTTCCAACGTTTACCACCCTTGGAAAAAAAACACAGATGAGATTCATGCTGCTGAAAAACATTAAAACGTCCAGGTCCGTGGGCGCTTAGACATCCTTTCTGAACAGGTACACGGACCGGGATTTGTTGGCGGGACGTGTCACTGCCAACGTCCGAAGGTAAGTCATTTCAGATGTGAAATAAAATGTGGTCGGGTTTTTCCTGAAGAGTTTCTTTGAACAAATCTAAGGATGTTGATATGATGAAGGACATCTTGTGTAACACAAAATCATGAGGTTTGTATCATATCATGATAAGAAGTTCCCAGTTACGGGCCACCAGGGGGAAACAAAACACAGCATCTAAAGCTCTGTGGCACTTTGAGGTTGCAGAACTACAAAGCAAGTGAGAAGCTGAGATGCGGAAACCGCCAGTTTTGGAAGGCTTGTGAGGTTTGTACCCAGGGAAGTTTTGCAGCAGAGTTGAGACCCTACTACTATGGCTATGAACACAATTAGTCTGGGAAAAATGGGAGCAAGCAATAAGCAGAGTCAACAAGAAGGTATGGTCCCTGATGCTTCTTTCAAGAGGGCTTGTCATGGACAAAAGGCTTGGATGACCGGAGTCTGGAGTGTACTATTATAAAATCAGCCCCCACGCCTTTGCAGGATGGTGGAGTGATCAACCACGAAACTCAAAATATGACACCTCACATTCTCCTATCACACATCGCAGGCAAAGGATTCAACGGTGAAACTTCCATCACATTCCACCCAAATCCTCAAGCCTCGCTGCATAACTTCTTCCACGAGCATTGAGGCAAGAGAGCTTTGGGGCGGGTCCCAACATCACGGTCAAGACCTCAGAAAGGTGGACCGAAAAAGGCCCAAGTGTTTTCACAGCGTATTTGGAATCGATTGAAATGGGATAGGTATTGTCCACTCCAATTGTCCTTTTTGGCAAGTTTCGCTATTTCATTTTGATGGCTTTGTAACATGTGAAACTTATTACCTGGTGACTTGTGAGACCATAAGATTCCTGAGTTTAGTGGAGTGTTTCGTCGTTTGCCTTGAGGTTGTCCATAGTGGCCGTGACCACGCAGCACCTTGGAATAATGAGGGCTTCGAAGGAATGGTCAAAGCGGGTGAGAAAACGCAGCAATGCTGGGGGGTGTATCTTAAAGTCTCTATTCTGTTTTGGATGATGATGATGATGATGATGATGATGATGATGACGACGAAGATGACGAAGATGACGAAGATGACGAAGATGACGAAGATGACGAAGATGACGAAGATGACGAAGATGACGAAGATGGAAAACCCTGGTCATCCTGTCCCATCTTGTACCAGTATCCTTGGTTTATGCTATGCTGCCAAAAGATCCAGCAGCCCAGTGGTTCATACCCAACAATTGAAGGTAAAAGGTTCAGATCTTCACTGCAAGGATGGCGTGCTGGCTCCCCACTCCCCCAAAGTGTAGAGCCGTTTTTGATGATATGTAGAGAAGTTGGTGATTGTTGCTACTTCCAGGCCAGTGCGGATGGAAGTAGGTGACCCCAGCTTTGAACCAGGTTTGCTGATTTGAGCGTTGCAGGGTGTGTTTGGTTGGTCCTTTTCGAGAGAGCTATTATTGTGAGCCATAAGGTAGGAGAATCTCACGTAGATGAAGACCTCCTTTAGCAGCACTGCCAGACTTTTTTTTAAAAGATGTCTACGTAGTCATTGAATTTGACTGCCAAGAACCTCTTTGGCTGACAGACAAAAACACATCCCATACATCCAAAACAAAGGGCTTCGGGCTTCGTGTTTCTACCAGCTTCACTGCCGACTGCCTGGACGAGGTTTGAACTTCTCTCTCACGGAGCAGACGGAAAGACCAGGCCATGCTTTAGTGGAGCTGTGATATCAGGTTAGGTACAGACATAGTTGGTTTGTTCAAGTGTAGATATTTCAAATGTATATTGTAATTGATACTCTATGCAGATACATAGGGTAGCATTCATGACAATATCATCACTGTATCTAATCGTGTACTTTATGAGTTTGTAGTGTTGATACGTATATATATGTATATATATATATAGACATACTGTACATACATGTAGAATATGCAGATAATATCTACTATTTGCATGTTATATTTGTCAATATCCGTAGCTGACTTTGTAAAAACCACAGTGGGTTGGGAATTTCTCCCTTCGCTTTGACTCGAGGAGGTAACGGTGACGGCAGCTTGAATTTCTCCCTCACGGAGACGGCGAAGGCCATGGTCAGTGATCGATTCAGGGTCAGTTGGATTGTTGTGAACACATCCGAAGAAAGAATTAAGAGCTTATGTATTGCCTTGAGCGGCTAGCAAGAAGGGAAGGGCAAGAAAGCAAGGAACATGTATATTTCTTGTCTTGAGAAGATGATCCGAAATAGCGCTTCTGGTTTGCGTGAACAAACAAAATGTACATGTTTACTACTCAGGTCCATGTCGATCCATGGCTTAGTTAACAGATAGATAGATATCCATAATTCAAAAAGGACATCTTTTCCAAACCCCTCATTTTGCCTTTGTCGCTGAAAAGATCATGGTCGTTCGGTGTTGGTCCCTGGGTTCCCCCTCATGTCTCAAAGCAAAAAGCGACCCTGTAGCTCAGAGTTGTTTCAATGAAAGGTTGAGATTTCATGTTATGGGAATCGTACTTACCATATAATTAATCACGTGTAACTAATGTGATTTTCCATGGATAAAGTACTTATAAATTTCTTGGTTACTAGGTGTGGGAGCAACTTAAGACATCTCAGGAGCTGCCTACAGCGTTGGAGCGAAGAGCACCAAACCTTTACATCAATGCGGAGGCCTGACCTGAACGGATTTTTTGTTGAGCTGTTTCTGTTGTAGGATTTTGGTAGAATTGAATCCAGGATGTCAGGATTGATTTGATTGGTGTTGATGTGAAGTGAACAAGAGTGTTACAGCAGCAAGAACTGGCCAGCCATCAAGCATTGCTTTGGACAGGTTCACTTTGGACTAAACACTAAGGAAAGATATGTAGACAATGCGAATACCTCTCTCTCTATTCAAGAAAAATATCTTATGAATACATCAAAAGAAACATACAGACATCCGCTTATGGAAGAACTTGCATCAATTCTTGACTACCTGGCTAAGGAAAGAGGATAGACCATCAACATTCCTAAGACATATCCAAGCATAGATCCAACAGCAGACAACCTAATTTTTTTCAAAAAAATACGGGTACCCAATTCACTTCTACCTTTTCTTTTGCAACAAACCTTTCTGTATATTTTAACCAAAAAATCAGATTCCTATGGGCGGATGAGATCCGAGGGGATTTTTTGTAGGCCGACTCTGATGCAGATGCTGACATCCTTTCAGCCAGTGATTCTCCAGCCAGTGCGGTGTGGAAGCTCAGAAGGGAAAGGTCACGTATCTAAGAACAAAGGTGATGTAAACGGAAGATATGTTTGTATGTAATGTATATATATATATTATATACACCTATCTATTCTGCATATGATGTTTAGTTTTGATCTCTACAACTTTAACGAATTTAATTTGTTGGTTCTGTTGTTTCAGCATTGCCGATACTTGTATCATTGGGTTTTGCCTTTTGGGATGAGGAACAGAGTACCACCCTGTCTTTTGCGTTACCCCTGACAAGTCCTTTGCCATCAAAAAAGGGAAGACCGTCTAAAAAATCATGAAGCTTGATTGGGGTGAGAGTAGATGGCGCAACTACCAGGATAAACCAAAACACAGTTGCAACAGAGGCGTCACTCTCTCCTCTGGTGGCTTCTATCATAGGTCCGATTTCTTTTTCCAGGGCAAAACTTGGTGGTGACATCCAGTACCGACGTACCGACCCCATTAGGACTGTCTGGCCGTCAATCCTCAACGATTTGAAAGGAAGCACCCCAAAATAGCGACTTTCCTCCCAAGATTTTGGTTGGTTTTTGCATGTTTTTGCCAGTTTGAGGGAACTCTTTTGCGATGATATTGAGGCTGGAAAGATGGCACAAGCAGGTCACGGAATCAGTCGATTGGGGTGGGCATCACATCATGTTTCAAAACTCGCCTTTCACTCGTTTCACTCCTTTTTCTCGTTGGATCGCACTTGTAGCCAACTTAAGATTTATATATGCGACCTTCCGAGAAAGGTATTGGCCTTTTTTGCCAATCACTTGGATGGAGGGTAGCTTGGCTCCCCTGCTGCCTGGTCAGGCTTTGCTGATGAAATAGCAGAGGAGGCACCTGGCTCTGTGACCGACTTCAGCATCAAAACAAGAAGGAAAACCCATGGAAAACCCGAGAAACTCTTTAAATCCATCGGGTTTTCTCAATGATTCCAAAGTAGATGTTTTTTTTTGGGATGGTTATCAGATTTTCAGCGGCCTCACACCTGTCCAACACACTGCGAAAACATTGCCTAAGTCCTCGGGAAGCGGGAAAACAAATGGACCTGAAAATCCAATGAAGGGATGCCATATCAAACTAACCATGCTTAATAATATGTGTAATTGTGTAGACATTAGAGATAAAGAAATTTGCACAATTTTCTATACATATGTGCATGCAAATGTACGTATATATCTAATATAGAATATGCATATATATATATAGAATATATCAATAGACTCTATACATATGTCACAAAAATAAACCTCTCCATAAAATCACTCAAGGCGGTCACATCACCTCCAAATACCCAAGGCCTAAACGTGGTACAAGATATATAACTCCCCTTTCAGACATCACAGCGACACCGGACCCTTCGGCTAAAAACATCCAGGTCTCCAACCCCGACTCCCCGAATTCGGAGAAGAAGGATGCGAGCTCCAGCGCCTCGGTAAAACAATGGGGTCAAAACGTGGCGAAGTTGTGAGATGTGAGATGTTGTGAGTGTTTTCTCTTAGTTTATTTTTGGTTTCTTAGAGATCCTTAAGTGATTTGCGTTGGCCTTTTATTGTTGGAAGTAGTGAGGGTTAGTGACTTTTTGTAATGGTTCTCTTTGTTTTTTTGGATACAGATATTGAACGGTATTGATTGACTGGTTCACTGAGGTCAAGTCAGTGCCTCCTTCAATGTAACTCGGCTCTCAACTGCTGATACTAGCCGCTTTGTGGTGGCTGAAAAAGTTGGTGTGGAGGTCAACGAATGAACGTTGTGCAGTTTTTTTAAATGTTTTTTGTCCATGAAAGAAGCAATGAATCTGACCCCAAAAAGGGCCTTCCTTTCAGGATGTTTTAAGTTCGGAGTAGATTCGGAGGTGGCCCAAAGCTCTGAACCTGGCAATGGCCTGGACTGGTAGGCCTTACAACTCATCATCATCTTTCGTTTCGTATTCCCAACCAACAATGGAATAACAAGGTGACTCAAGGTCCATCTTCCACAAATGAAGCATTTGGAGATTCAAAAGCACAACAACTGAGAATTTGAGTCTAGCAATGACCCCAAGGAGATGAGTATCATGGCAGATTACTCGGTGGAACTCTCCACAGAGCTGGATGAAAAGTGTGACTTCGTGGAAGCTGTACGCCCGATGCCCGCCGCGCGGCGGGGCATGGCAACTCGGTGGATGCTTTTGATGAAAAAAGATGATTGAATCTTACATACTATGTTGAGACAGAGTATATGAATATCTATGTACATATATAATCATATATACACATTCCTCTCTCGTCTCTCTAAAATTGTTGTGTATCTCTATATCTATATGCATATTTGGGTATGGGTACATAGTGCCAGGGGGGTGGATGGGTGTAACTGAGGCCGTCTCCAGCCCGATCCAAGAAGCGGAAGAAGAGGCCGAGACCGTTGCAGCGGCTCCGGCCGTTTCGGGTGCACCCGGTGGGGTCCCAAACCTCCCGGCGGCTGGCCTCCAAGCCAAGCCAGGCCGGAACACCTGGTGGATTGGGAGGGAAGATGAAGTTGATTTTCCCAATGACTTTATGTGAGTCTTCCCGTTCTGAACCATTATGAACCATTATGAACAAATGAGACATTCAACAAACATCTACCATGTTTTTTTTGCTGCACCTTTGGGGATGGATTTCAAGCTCCACCAGTCAGTGTGTGTTTTCTTTTCAGGTTCAGATGCCTTGGATGCCTTCCTGAAACCCAAAGCCACGTTGGCACCGTTGGTTAGTGGCCCTCGTGGTGATGCCTTGGATAGTTTGCTGGCGCCCAAGACTACATTGCTGCCGAGGAAATTGGAAGCACTGGATCCGGTGGTCGGACATAAAGAGATGCCAAAGATGGAGAAAGAGAAGGAGCTAAAGGGTGGTGGTAGACAGGTTTTGGACTTTTGGAGTTGGAGTTTGCTCTGTTTTTCTCTTTTCTTGGGGTAGGGTGGTTGAAAAGTGATGTTGACTGTGGTTGCTCGGAGTTGCTTGGGGCTGCTTGGGGTTGTAGGAGGATCAGGCGAGTACGTGTGGTTTCCTTTTTATTGTTTTTGTCTTGGACCGAAGCCCAAAGCCAGGAGGAGAAGAAGGATGCGAAAATGGAGGAGAAGAACGGCGAGAAGACGGAGGAGAAGAAGGACGAGAAAACGGAGAAGGAGCAACCAGAAGCGAAGGAAGACAAAGACAAGGAGGAAGAGGAAGACTATGATGACAATTCCTTTGATGACAATATGTCTGTGCCATCTGAAGAATCGATTCAAGAAGAGTCTGATTTGGGAGGTGGCAGTCCAAGCCACGATGATTCCGTGTGAAGAGTTGTGATGAAAAAAAACCTATCAGGATCTTGACCGATGTGAGAAAATTCATTTCGGACAGATTCACCCACTTAGCAGAGAATTCAAGGTGCTGCACAAATCAGAGCAACTAACTAGCTAGACAAGCATGTGCATGATGCTGGTTCAGCCAGCAACCCCTTTCGTCCCGCAGAAACTTCGAAAAAGAGACGTTTGCACATATGGGATGGCTACATTGGGCTTGGCAAAAGAAGAATCTACATCGTTGTACCAATGGATGAACAGGATCCCAATCAAGCAATCACCTATACGAATTGACAGATTCTAATCGTAATCCGACTCGCTTTTGGAAAGAGAAAGTTGTGATAGAACTATGACTTCTTACACGGCATATTACTATCCAATGATCAGGAACGATCAGGACAACCGTTTGTATCTTTAGATTTGGACATTGCACCTCCACTTGGCTTACAGCTGTAGCAACTGCGCCTGTGTGGTGCGATGAAAGGAAGTTGGTAGCCACCAAACATCACCTGTGATCCCATGAGCATTCATCATCTAACGGGGGAGGGAATTCCACCAACGTTAGAAGCCATAACCTTTTGGTGGCTGCACTTCGGAGTGCTAAAAGGCGATGGGTTTGGGGGGTTGAGGGGTTTGGGGCAAGGCTGTTGTTGTTGGGTTGAGGTTGTTTCATTTTTTTGGGGAAAAGTCCAAATATCATGGAACAGTAGTTTGTAGATTTAATATGAATGTTTTAAGTTACTTCTCATTTTGATGTTCCCAGTTTCATCGGAAAATGCTATGTAAAACCAATGGATTTCCAAGAGTACATTATCTCTTTTCAGTGGTTTGCGCATCTTTTTGGCCGTCTTTGAGGGGGATGGGTTTATCATTTTCCAGGTGCTCGAAGATGGACAGATCAGGAGGGAAGTTGAGTTTTTTGATACAATGCCGGATGCTCCATGTATTGATTACTTACCTACATTAAGTGAAAAGTGAAAATGGCCCGTGCAGAATATGGAAAGGTTCAAAAGGATAATTGGGCTATCTAAAAAAAAGATGTGGGCAGATGGAAAATCAAAATGTCAAAACCTCAGGGATACTGAATTTCGTGGAATTTGCGTTGGCATCAGGATGGCTCCCACGAGGGGATTCCCACCGGAATCATTCAGTGCTTGGAGGTGTCTTTTGGGTGGCGTGCAGGGTCTGGTGGCTCAGCTTGTGATAAAAATCACAGCCCAGAGGTGCAGTTGCGGCAACTCAATGTTGAGGAAATTTCCCCCTTTTGTTTTTTTTTGATTTTCTGCCAAGCTTTGGATTCTGCTTCCAGATATTTCCATATCACGGTTACGGTGGTTACAGCGGATTTGGTGTTTTTAGACCTGCCTAATATAGAATCCGTGCCATCAGGTGAGATCCAATTACATTCTCTTCGCTTACTTTGCATGAAAAGATGTCATGTACATGTCCCGGATTTGAATGAAGTGTACAGAAGTGCAACGGCTTGAGGCAAGACACTCCTTCAAACCCAGAAATTCCATAAGCTGAACAGACAGGAACTTCAAGTTTCCCAACGGGAGACGACAAAAAACATCATTTTGGGCCAAGCCTGAGGTTCAAGCCGAAGCCTTCTACAACTGTGTCTCGAGTTGTGCTTGCAACGGAACCTAGATTTCGCAAAAATATGAGTGATGCAACGTGCAACCTTTGATTGGGGTGGTCCGCAAAATGAAACAAAACCTAGGTGGTGGTTTCACAGATTTTTTATTTTCACCCCTATTTGGGGAAGATGTCCAATTTGACTAATATTTTCAAGGGGGTTGAAACCACCAACTAGGAGATATTTGGAGTCATTTTCACGGCCTTGATTCTGAGGCAAGCTTTAGAGATGCAGCCGTCGAACTCAAACCCTTTTTAATAGACTTACTTTGGTGCACATCTGGGTTTGGAAGTTTGGAATCATGAGCATAGACCAAAAATTGTCCACCTCGGCCTTGATCGAAATCTTGGTGCGTGTGCCGTTGGATGCCCCAGTCCCTGCAGTGTCGCGCACTTTCCATGCGATTTGGATTTCCGAAGCCTTTCTGCGGGCACGAAGGGCTTTGTTGCACCTGCTGAGGCCCGACAGCAAAGACCTGTTGCTGGCCACGCGCCGCTTGGTGCAGCGCTTCCGGCGCGGGAAGTGTCCCGGCAGCGTCCGGGTGGAGTTTCGGGAGCTGGAGGAGGGAGACAAGCCTAGCATGTCCTTTGATGATCCCTACTTCAGATTTCTGCAACTTCGGGATGGTGGAGTTCAAATTCCGGCAGAGCCCATGGAAGAAGATTTGTATTTGAATGGTCTTGACCCAGTGGGAGGAGGCCCGGTGCGTAATGCCTGGTGGGCTGCGGTACGTAGCGTTCTGGATGGCACAGCCATCCCTTCCGATGCCCGGATCCTGCTGTTGGGTGACAGGCGGATGGGAGGGAGGAGTGCATACTCTCTTATCATGGCCTTAGTGTGGACTGGAAAAGATTATGGGGTCCTGAAGTGTCACTTGGATCCAGCCTACTTGGACTGCGCCATGGTTGCCTGTGGGGGCATTCAGGCGGGACCAGTGGACGCAGTCTTGGACAAGCTGGAGAAGTCCAAGGGCATGAAATCTTTCAACGACTTTGAAGGAGCATTCGAGGATGCCATCAACACCATAACAAAAGGGGCAACCTGGACCGATGAATGGAGCTACCCAAATGAATTGGATGATGATGATGATGATGATGAGTTTGATGAGGAAAAGGCGGAGGGGACTTTTCAAGTCTTTGAGGCACCAGATTGCCTGGGACCTTGGTGGATTGATCCGGCAGTGAGCCAAGACTAGCAAACTCTTTGAAGATGTTGGGGTTAGCAAGGCCTCATATTTGTAGGCCATGCGCATTCCTTGGGGGATGAAAGGCAATCGCCAATAGCCGCTCTGCCATGAAAAAGGTGCAGTGCTCTTGTTTCTGGTGCTCGCTGCCCGCTGTGTCGAGCTGACCATTGCCGATGAATCAAGCGCACACCAAGGTCATGAGAGCCAATGCTGAGACTCTTGGGGCAGAGGCCAAAAATGCGTGTGGAGCTTGGATTGAAATCTGGTGCGAGTTGCATCCAGTTGCTATTGATGAGCACGCCACACCACTACCGACTACCACTACCACCACCACTACCACTACGACTACGATTGCGACTACTACTATTACTACTAGTACTACTAGTATTACTTCGTCCGCAGAAACTTTGAAAAAGAGACAGTTGCACATGTGGGATGGCCACACTTGGCAAAGAAGAATCTACATAATCATTTGAATTGACACGATGAAAGGGTTGTACCAATGGATGAACAGGATCCCAATCAAGCGCTCAGCTTGAAGAATTGACAGATTCTAATGATAATTTGACTCACTTTTGGAAGGAGAAAGTTGTGATTGAAGCACTATGACTTCTGATACTGCATATACTATCATATCACTATCCAATGATCGGGAACGGTCACGACAACCGGTTGTATCTTTAGATTTGGACACTGCACCTCCATGAGGCTCACAGCTGTACCAACTGCGCCTGTGTGGTGCGATGAAAGGAAGTTGGTAGAGGTTTCAGGTTTCATGCATCAAACACCATCATGAAAGCATCAGCTGCATGGCAGCAACGGGCACCAAAGGTGGTTCACCTTCGCCAATAAATTCAACTCACATCTCTACCCAGTCGCAACTGTATGTAGCTGTTGACGGAACCAAGTTTCAGTCTTTTCAACTGCAACTTTTGTTGACATTTCTGACCCTTTGCGTTTCATTTCTTGTGCAAAATCCATGATCTATGAATCTCAAATAAGTACATATTAAACTGATTTAATATGTTGTTATCAGACTATCATCTACTCTATTATTTGGAAATCGGTGAACAAAAATTATCCAATACATACATCCGCCAGAAATCACCGGGGTGATCTCATGATCATTCATCATCAAACGGGGGGGGCGACCTTCCACCAACGTTGGAAGCCATGACCTTTTGGTGCCACGGCACCTCGCCATATCGATTCATGGTCCTAACTCGAAGCCACCGCCACCTCGGAGTGCTGAAAGGCGATGGGTTTGGGGGGGTTGGCGGGTTGGGGGCTGCAAGGTTGTCGTTTTGACGTTGTTTTATTTTTTTTGGGTAAAAGTCCCAAATATCATATGGAACAGTAGTTTGTTTGTAGTTTTAAGTTATTTCTCATTTGGATGTTCCCAGTTTCAATCGAAAAATGCTGAAAACAATGGATTTCCAAGAGGACATTGGTTTGCTCCATGTTTTTGGCCGTTTTTGAGGTCCGGGTGCTCGAAGATGGACGACTCGAATTTCAGAAGCTGCCGGTGATCAGGTGGGATGCTCCTTGGATTACTTACCTACGTTAGGTGAAAAATGGCAACGTGGGAAGGGGAAATGTAGGTAAATCTGAGTAATATATAATATATCATATAGATTCTACATGCAGAATATGGAAACGTTCCAGAGGATAATTGGGCCATCTAAAAAAAAGACGTGGGCAGATGGAACATCAAAAGGTCAAAACCTCGGGGATCCTGAATTTCGTGGAATTTGCGTTGTGCTGGGCTGTAATCCCGGGCAACCCTTACTCAATTGGCGTCCACAGGATGGCTCGCAAGAGGGGATTCCTACCGGAATCAAGGTGCTTGGAGGTGTCTTTGGTGCAGGGTCTGGTGGCTCAGCTTGTGACAAGAAATCACACCCAGCAGTGCAGTTGCAACAACTCAGCTGTTGAAGGAATTTCTCTTACAAAGTGACAACAACTGATGTGTTTCTTTCAGGGTCGGAAAGTTGAAGTAAAAGAAAAGGATCTGGTTTGGGTTTGAGCCCTGCATTTTACCAGTTCCACCGCTTGGTGATTTTTTTCAAGTTACTTTGGCGGCCATGGGTGTTTTGATGACAAGGGGAAATTTTTAAGCGACAAAGTCTTCGCAAGGCTACCATTTCATCGATGTATACAAGTATAAATCAAGTATGTATATATATCTATACACATTGATTTACATTTATCAATTTCATTGGCACTCAAAATACATGTCATATCTCCAATCATAGATGATATTGATATGCGTATGTCTATATATATATATTTACATAAGATACATAGATGTCATTTCAGATTTGGTATCATTTCACTCTCTTAAAACATAGCACGTGTACTGACACTCCCCATGCTACGCACATTCATAGACTTCAAATGAACACTAACACGGCTTGACTCCTTTGTCCTTGTGTCGTCCACAGGTTGTTGTTTGCCTTCCACTATCTCCTTCTGGGCCAGCGTGAGCAGCAGGTGCCATCTGCTTCAATCAATGGCAACACACAGTCCCTTTCGGATGTTCGCCATTTGGAAGATGCAGAAACGGACATTTTTTTTGGGAGAAGAAAAAAGTCAACTCAGACGTCAACTTAGGGGGGTTACATCGGCACCGGTGGTCCCCATTAAGGAGGCGATGTATCGGGCAAAAATTGCGACCTTGGAAGAGGAGGCGATGTATCGATGTATCCGGGTGGGTGCGAGGTTCTTGGCGGTTTGCCATGTCAAGGATAGGAAGGATTCAGAATTTGGGCATCATAAACCTCTGAGTTTTCCAAAAAAAATCTTGTTTTTGGGTGCCACATGGTGGTTTGGGTCGAAGATTTTGAAGCAAAGATGTAGGTTTTTGTCAACAGCATCAATGAGGAGATCCCATCCATTATGGTATACCAATATCATATCACAGATCACATCTTCACATCATGTAATGTGCATATATGTGCATGTATTTCTTTTTGCACAAATTATATACCCGAAACCAATCGAAATACATGTTCAAATTCTCTGCGAGGTTCATCAGTTGCGCTCCCGCCTAAAAGAGGTGCCGGTCCGGGGCGCTCCGTGGTCACTGACAGTTTTTTGAATGGAAACCAAACCCCTTCCCTTTTGATGGGTTTCCCTTTGTTGAGTTGTAGAAGAACAGCACCTACTGCTTGGATGTCAGGTGGAACGAGCGCGTTTCAAGGGGAAGCCCAGAGCTTGATGGGATGGAAACGCCGAGAAACGCTTTGAGTTTTAAGTGTCTGATAGGCACACAAAAATCTGGACCAGTTTGTTGGAGATGATTTCAGATATTTTCGGCTGTTTGCTGTGATGGTGATTTCTCTTCAGAGCAATCGAGCGATTCTTGAAAAAAGAACAATGATGGTTTCATAAACTTGATGCAAGAAACAGCAGTTGCGATACTTGAAACTGCCACATTCAAAATGTGATAGTCACCATATGTCACCATATTTGATCAACTGGTTCGTATTTTGGCCAACAGTTTCCCAGTGCGGCTTAGGCCTGTACCGCAGTGAGGGCCTAGCATTTTATCCTTAGCTGTCATCAGATATCCTACCTTGAGCCGGCGGTGTTAATTGATACACTCCTAGGAAATAATATGACCCTTGTTCAAGGTGGTTGAGAAGATGATTTTCCTTTTTGGGAGGTGTATATATTCAATAGACCTTCAAACGAATCTTTTTTGTGGGAGCCATTTCCGTGGGGTGGTCTGATGTTTACCCCGAAATGACACCGCTCGGCGGTACAAAGCCGCCAGGGAAACCATGTTTGGCCTGGCGGGAACCGGACAGCCGTGCAGCAGTGCAAAAAAACAGAGTTGGGAGAGATCCTTCAGGTGTTCCACCATATCCACCAAAATTTTGCGCCCCTCCAACAAAGAAAGACTGCTGATCCTTATCTTTGACTGTTGTAGACAGATGATGACTCAGGGAAAAGGATGCTTACACAAGTGAACTGTGCACACGAAATCTGTGTC
>DF239092.1:1985-20053 GCA_000507305.1 Breviolum minutum Mf 1.05b.01 | reverse complement strand
GAGGACGATGAGGACGATGAGGACGATGAGGACGATGAGGACGATGAGGACGATGAGGACGATGAGGACGATGAGGATGATGATGATGATGATGATGATGATGATGATGATGATGATGAAGATGAGGATGAGGATGAGGATGATGATGAGGATGATGATGAGGATGAGGATGAGGATGAGGAGGAGAGGGAGGAAAGGGAGGACCTTCTCAAAAGAACGTCATTCGTCACTGGTCACCGACCATTGAATTTCAGAATCCACATAAGTCAGCTTCTGAGGATCCCCGGAATGGCAATTCAAAACATAAGATAGTAACAGTAACAGTCAGTCAGCAACAGTGATAATTTCTCTTCACCTCAGTGATATCAATCAAATTAGATGTCAATTTCCCATCAAACCAACAGTTTCATAAGGTTTCAGCTCGGCTGCAAATTGTCTTTTTTTGTTGGGTCAAAATTCAGGAGCGGAAACAGCGCTTCCTGAGTGCTTTACGGAGATTGGAACTCACCGAGGACGACTGCTACTTCGATGTGACCATTGATATGTATTTCTCGTTTCTCCCAAACCAATCGTTTTGGTTTCGGAAAGTTGTTGGCTCAAGTTGGCTCCAAGACATTTTCAGACTGTAGGCATTCCAAGAGAAGACAATTCGATTAAGTTCAATTTTGAGTCAATGTTGACACATTCGAATCCAACGTTTGGGCCCTGTGATCCAACGCACACTGGGAAAGTAGATCCTGTGCTGGGAAAACTTGATTTGGGATACTTGGGTATATGGCTTGCTGGTTAGAATCTGCGAAGCAGCAAAATGGAGATGATCAGCACATATATGTCATATTTGTGTGAGTTTTTGAACATGTCACCCTCAAATCACAGTATTTCTGATACTTACTCGTACCTATTTTGAAGGGAAAGTCTGGCCATGCATATTCATCGACTTATCCACACTGTTGTCCCAGGAGATCTTGAACTCCAAAAGACTGACCGGAATGAGTTCCTTGGGCGAAAGATATCCGGGGGGAAGCGGACGGGAGGACGGGAGGATTGCTTTCTTTGGCCACAAGCCATCCAACCTTTGAGGCAGTTCACCCGATGTTGTGAAGCTAAGGGTCAAAGAAAGATACAACACACCCCTCAACCACACACCCCAGGCAATCCCCGTAACCAACTATGAAAGGAATCCCTTTATGGCCTGTTGGCAAAGGTTTAGGGGTGTGTTCCAGGTGTGTTGAAACAACCTTAGAAAGGGGTAATGTTGAAACAGATTGATGGTGTTCTTGAAGTTCAGGGAACCATGTGTACAATCCATACAAGAATCACTGGTCATTACATTATACCTTTATTTCCAACTTACATGTGCGCTTGTTCGATGTCATTTCTGCGACTTGGGAGGTAAGTCGGAGCTTGGGCAAGAGAAGAAACGCGTCAAAGCGGAGCGGTTTTGGGTAAAAACTGGTCGGTTGGGTGAATGGGTTGAAAGGTTTTGGTGTTGTTTTTTGTAGGTCAGATATATTCGTAGTTTTTGTAGTTTTTAATTGTATGCTATTGTTCCGGTTTCTAATTGTATGCTGTATGCTCTTGTTCCAGAATCATGACTTAAGGTACAATGATGATCCAGGTTGAACTTCTCCACAGTCGTTTGGGACAGACTGTGAAAGATGCACTGGAATATTGATCAACTGTAGCTTTGTTTCACACATCTTTCTCCAGCAAGAACTGTCAAGGAGACCAAAATGATTCTAATTACTCCTTCCCCAATGCGGCGTGTAAAGTTTCTTTGGTTCTTGAGGCAACATAAGGACAACCTGAGCATGAACACTACTACAGGATTTTAACGGAAATGACAAGAGATGACAATTCTCTTGACATCATGTTGCAAGAGACACAAAGAGACTAGTTGCACTAGTTACTAGTTCGCATCAATGTCTTTGCAGTGTACATAAGTAGATCAACGTAGATCAACGCAGATCAACTAGTCTCCGCAAACTAGCGGCTCATACATAGCTTCATGACGACAAAAGAGCAAAACAAGCTGCAAGTTTCAGAATACACCCCCCAACAGATTTCTTTCGAAGTTTTCACTGCGGTAACTACGGTAACTAACCTTCCCTTACCATTGTTTGGACCTCAAAGATGGGATTTCTCATGATTTTATCCATGAAATGTGGTGCACAGGCCTCCATATGGTTTCTCTTTTCAACGGATCTATAAGTCTCACAATGATTTCTTCGGAAGTTTCATGGGAGATTTTTTCTTCATTTTTTCAAAAAATGTTTTTTTCATAATTTTATTTTTCATACATTTTCGATCATTTTCCCATGTCATATTTTCCCTGCATTTAAAAAAAAACACATTATTTAATTTTCATACATTTTCCCATTGAAACATGCTGCAAATCTGGGTGTTTTTGTTGCTCCAACTGCATCTTCAGTTTGAGGAGCTGAAGCGCTATGACACCGACTGGAAGAAACAGTCGCCCGTTGCGAAGGGTTTGAATCGCACCTGATTTGGGTCTGGTCCAAAACCAATCTTTCCAAAGCCCGAATTTCTAGACTTTGGACATGATAAATCCAGATGTTCATCGTATGTCTCATGAAATCAGAGGTGTCTTTTTTAATGCATTAAAGATATTGAACCAAAGTTTCGTTGACAGATCTGCTCCTGATTTTTTTTCGGAAACCTGCTGACACTGATATAGCATGTGGAATCATATTGAATATGTCATGTACGGTAGGATCGTGTCACCCATCTTCTATGCTCATCTCACCCATGCCCATATGCTTCGATCTAATTCTCAATTGCCGTTCTATCCGTCTACCAGAGTACCTATACTTCACTCCTTTACATGTAAGCAGGCTCCAGATGTCGGCATTGGTACCTGTGGCTGAGGTTCAAGGTGCTTCCGAATCATTCGCAGAAAGAGGTGATGCGACCTCTCTATCTGTACTACAGGAGACTTGGGAGACAACGATGTTGGGGATTAGTGGCGGGGATGTGGTTGGAGCTGAGTCATGCCACTCGCATATGGTTTTCATATATGTTACGTAATGGCAAAAAATGTGGATTCCTGGATTGACTTTGAAGTTACACTTTTTTACGGACCCTGTAAAACAGTGGAAAAAACGATGAAACTGATTGGATGGTCTCCAAAGGCGGGCTCAGCAACCCGAACTTTGATGGGATTTCGTGATTGTTTCGATTTCTTTGACTCCATGCAGCGTGTGGACATTCTCGTTTGCCAAGCCGACAGCTGCAAGCGGGCCGCAGCCGAAGCGGTCCAGCTGGAAATCGAAGAATTAGCGAAAAGTGTCCGTGGCTGTCAACTGCGAGTGCTGGCAACTGGTTGTTTGGGTGCTTGTTCTGAAGCTCCAAATGCCTTGATTTTAAAGTCGGGTCGAGAAGTCCTTCATTCCCGTCTCACTGAGGTGGAACGGAGCGTTCGGTTGCTAGGGCAGGCCACAGGGCAACAAATCCATTGTGAGGATCCCGTGGTGGTGCAACGCTTGACGGAGGCCAGGAAGATGAGGCTCCGTATGGAAGCATCCAAGAGTCGCAAATGGAATGCGGCCCTCTGTGGTATGGAGGCCTTTATCAATAGCACATCTGGACGGCAGCGTGTCCAGCTGCAATTGGAATATGCGAAACTCTTGGAATCTGCTGCTTGGAGACAGTTGATCCAGCGGGTTTGCTTGTTGAGGTGTCGGAACGTTTTTTTTTTGCTTTTCCTGTTGGGACTTTCAAAGCAGAAGGGGGGGGGAGTTCGGGGGCTACAAGTTTGCTTCAACTTCTTCTAGACTCGACAAACAAATCACATTAAATCAACCAGGATCATTAGCCACATTTTTGAAATCGTAAGTTTAGCATTTGTAAAAATACATAAATAAATAGGGAGCATATACTAGAGCCAGTGAACAAACTACTCACCTGACGTTCCAAGTGAATCCTCTAAGGCTGGCAACTGTGTCTCCGCCCTCCAGCATTTGGACCAAGTCATTGCAGAAGCACCGCAGGTGCCACACTTGTTACTTGGCAGCAACCAACCCAACACAACTTTTTTGGTCAGTAGAGGCACTTTTCAGAACAAACGACTGGAACCCAAAGTCATGGAGGTTTGGTTTAGATAATCTTTGTTGATCATTTTGATTTTGAGGGTTATTTTTGAGGTTCGAGCCGTTTGTTCTTTGGGGATCACCCATGCAGATAGAATACCTGGCTGCAGTTATGTAAGAGTTCCAAGCATTGAACCGAAAGCCTTACCAAGGGAGATGATGCCCAGTGACCAAACGGGGCTATATGATGCTATACCCTCTAAAACTATAATGATATTTTCAGGGTTGACACCAACAAGCACGATGTTCAGTGCTTCAATCTCAACTATCCGGTTCATAATCTGAGGAGCTTTGAAAGTGTTTTGGAGTTTTTGTTTTGTACTCCCTCCTGGGAACTAACAGCATATCCCTTCCCAAAGGTACTTTTGAAGATGATGTTACTTTTTCCCTTTGGTGGGATATGTTAGCTCCCCAGCGGTTGAGTTTTTCCCCTACACCTACACGACATGCAAGCACCCCAGGCTGGTCCGGCGAGCGTCACTTCTTGGGAAGCTGGGTCGTTTGGAGGAGATCGAGGTGGTGCAACGGAAAATCTCCTTGCTTTTTTCAGATCCCGAGGATTTTCGGGAAGAGTTAGAGACTGGGACCGGAATGATTGGAAAAATAAGGGTGAGTTCAAAATTGAGTTGTTTGATTAAAGTTAAGACTGCATATTATATATAGACTTTCGATTTTGTTTCTTTGTTGGAATTTGGGAGTTGGGGGGTTGTTGAGTTTGATGCAGATTTTGGTGGATGCCAAACTACCTACTGCAAGAAATTTGTAGGATTTTTTTCAGCAGGGGCAGTTGCTGATTTGGGTTTCTGCGGGGAAAGAGTATTTTCAAGCCTCTTGGGCTGGACATTAGGTTTGGAGATTTTTGGATTCTTACTTTAGTTGTTTTGGAAGGCGCTACTTGATATTCGTTTCCAAGGAGTATCTTAAAACACGGATTTAGTTTAGGAGATTATTGACTCCAAATTTTGTTTGTTCAGAACCTTATCTTTGCTAAGAAGGTCACTCCAAGACTTTGAAGATAATATTGGTATAATATTGGTTAATTTTTTTCTTGCAAAAAGCACCCCTGTGAATTATATCCGAGGAATATTCTTCAGCCATTGCGAAGATCAAAGCAGATGCGCAAAAAAATCGTGCTGGTGTTCGAATTGAAGGTTATGCTCAATGGTGCCTGGAAAAAGTCACTCCAATGTCAAAGCATTCTGCATTATATCAATTTTCCTCCAGTGATCGGATGCGAGGTACGCCCAATCCCCGAGGCAGAGGCCGGACAAAGTGGCACAAGACCTGGCATGTTACGCTTCTGGCTGAAATCGGCCCAAACCTGGAGGGTCCTTTGCCATGGGTGGAGCGAGATTATACACCCACTAGCACTGCTGCGGATTGGGAGAAAGGTCGATGTGACATTGTGATCAAGATCTATGATGATGGCCTTGCCACTTCATGGCTATCCAAGCAGCCCTTAGGAACGAAGCTTTGGTTGAGTGAGCCAAGGCTCACATTGTATGTGCCCAGTTGTGTACCGATATTAAACGAAAACAGGTTAGGTTCACCCAGCAGTGTGCTGTTATTGCTGGCTGGCACTGGTTTGGTGGTTGGCTCACAGCTTCTACAGCACGTCAACGCTGCATTGACATGTCCTGTAAGCCTGGTTTACGCATGCCGTCGGGATGATTTCCTAGGCCATGACATTGCCCAATCCTTGGAGATGGGGAAGCTGAAGCGCGCCCTGGTACTTGTTACCCCACAGACGACGACACCGAGCGCTTCGTTTCCCGCGTTTCCAGAGGGACCAAGTGGAGAGGTGCAATTGGCACATCCAAAGGCGCGAGTGTATGAGGGTCGCTTATCGGAGGACCTGCTGCGTGATGAGCTAATGGCGTTCAAGGCATGGAGCCCTACGCGGGTGGTAGTCTCGGGCCCTGCTTCCTTCAATGCTTTTGCAAGTAATCTTCTAAGCGTTTGTGGTGTTGCCAAAGAGGCAGTCACCATTTTGAGTGCTTGAGATGTGTGCCGGAGAATTTTGTGCCTTTGGTTTAACAAACTTTAACTTGGCTTTTACACATACAGATATTCATCCTATGTACAAAGGGAGAGAATCCAGAATACACAACTAGATTCTCTCTACCCGAGGGGTGGTTATTGATGAAAAGACATCGGGAAAGATTCTTGCCGCTGTCGCGAGCAAAAATAGTGACCTGACCAGTTGACCAGAGTTTGGGATTGTTTCTTGCACGGAATGGGCTTCCTTTCTAAAGCGACTGCCCCAACGACAATGCGCAGAGGTTGGATGGTTCAGAAACAGAAACGGCAAAATGTGAACAATTTTGTCAGACAAAGGAACTCCTCACTCCACTGGTTCGTGTGGAGAGATCCTAATAGTTGAGGTCAAAAACCGACAGTCGCATTGGTCGAAGTGGTTGTCCGACAGGCGGTTGAAGAACCAGCTGGCCAGTGCTGATTCCGGAGGAGGTGGTCGAGGCATCTGTTTCTGTGATATTTGACTGACTGTTCTCCTTAAAAAAGGGCCCAAAGTTGCCAAGATTTACAATGACTTGCCGGTGACAATATTAGGATATGCGCCCGTGTGGCAGGCAGGGTACATATTTCCGACTTATTCTGGACTTTCTTTTGGTTGTCCGGCAGATAAAACATGATAAAACTATCCTTATTAATTTCATTCTGTAGACAGATACATACATGATACATGTAGTAAAAGAAAGGATTTGGTTTGCTTTTCAGTCTTTCAACTAGCATTATCGAGATGATACACATGAAAATTACCCTGCCTGCCTGTAGCAGTCTCTCTCACCCTGGCAAGGGTGGGAAACAAAAACCCAACCTATCCATTCTTGACCGCCAGACCAAGATAGTGACGACGAACTGCTAGGGAGGTATGCCGTGGCTGTTCGGGGTTTTGGGAGTGAAGAGGCTACCAATGTGGTTTTCTTGTGCTGGTCTTGTAGTTGTCATTTTCATGATTTTTTTTGATCTTGAATTTTCTGGAGCTACATCCAAATCTTTTGAATCTAGGGATATTAGATAAATTCTATATAGTGTTTTGGATTGTTTTATGAATGAACATGCTGTGGTCCATCGACATTTGATGCTGTATTCGCATCCATGCATATATCATTGCAGTATAATTGCTTTATGGTGCGGCCCATCTCTTTGAAAAAGCAGGAAACATGAAGGCGAGAACGGATGACACCGAGATGATGATGATGATGATGATGATGATGATGATGATGATGATGATGATGATGATGATGATGACAGTATGATGATGATGATGATGATGATGATGATGATGATGATGATGATGATGATGATGATGATGATGATGATGATGATGATGATGATGATGATGATGATGATGATGATGATGATGATGATGATGACTATGATGATGATGATGATGATGATGATGATGATGATGATGATGAAGATGATGATGATGATGAGATGATGATGATGATGATGATGATGATGATGATGATGATAATGATGAGAAAGGAACGTTCAAAGTGATGACAAAGATGTATACCAGATGGTAACCATGGAAACCTTCATGGTAACTCTAGAAATCTTATGGTAACACTGGAATAAAGATGATACTGTAAGTGATGATGCTGAAGTTACGATCATAATGGTATAGATGGTGACAAGTGACAATCGTATTGTTTATCATAAGGGCCCAGCTTTTTTCTGACCCCCCCCCCCTGCTTTTTTTTGACCCCCCCACTTTTTTTTGACATCAGCATCCCCCTTATCGGGCATAAAGACATGACGTCACATCCTTCCCTTTCTTGTGCCACAAACAAAAAACATCATGCCACCTCCCCGTTGCAGACCTGGTGGCGTCTTGGACTCGTTCGGGCTGCTCAGATCCGGAGAAGTGATACAACTCCCAGGAACGATTCCTACATACTGCACCTTTGGAGAAGACATCTTAATTCAAAAAGAGAGCTCTATTCACCTCTAGCTGGATGGTTCAGATTATTTCCTTGATTGGGGTGCTAAGGTTGGCGAGAGTGGGACCATTAAATCAGATGGTGAAACTATCTCCTATCATCTCGTATCAGTGTTTACCAGATTTGGCAGGCAATGAACGTCAGGATGATTCAAAACGGTTGTGTTGAACTGTTGAACCACCAAACGACCAGCTTGGAAAATGTACAGCTGAGGGTAGATGTTGTTTCAAGAAAACACAGCTGGGCAACCCTTTTAACCAAGCTGGAACAAAAGAATGTGTATCATGGTCAAGGTTCATTATGAAATCATTTTCTCAGATGGTACAACAACAGGAAGTTGGTACAATTTCAGTATATCCAGTGTTTGAATCATATGGAACGCCCAATGCTTAGAATACTACCATAGAATACCGGTGACCATCCACCCACTCGTTTGGAAGCTCTGACTAGGCGTGCTGGTTCCAAGCAGGGGACTCTTGGCCTTCGAAATGGCGGGGTTTTGGACTTTTCAGAAAATTTGGGGAAATTGTCCCGTGGAAATTTTCCCAATGAATTTCAGTGGATTTTAAGATTGACATACTGTTGATGGACAAAATCCTGCACCACCTGGGATGGTTAAAACTCTGTAAATAATGGGATAATCATCATCCTTGGTGGTGCAGGATTTTGTCCATCAACAGTATGATATAGATATACGTATATTATATATACATCTTATATAATTATATACTGTATTTTCTAGGGGTGAACAGGTGATTCAATACAATGTTTGTTGTAAGCTTTGTATCATATATCATATATGTATAGGATGTTTCATTGAATTTTGAAGCAGGCTCCCAAACCAATACTTACCCTACAATGTCGATAGTTTGGGTTTAGAAAAGATTGGGGTTTGTTTAAAACATCTGGGCTTCCGGCAGAACCTTTATTTTCCAGGGTTTTTTGTACATGCAAGTTAGTATAAGTGGTGGTTCAAACACTAATCTGCTTGTCACCTCTTCAAACAGGAGAAGATTTCCCCGTTTGATGAGCATCTTAGTCAGGGCGGTGATTCATCATCAACTAGATAGATTGGGAAGAAACCCTGCACCACGTGGGATGTATAAAACTCTGTGAATAATGGGATTTCAACTACCAACCTCAACTGGCTAGCTGGATTTCTGGATCATCAACAGCATGTTCCAGCCTGGTGCTAAGGAAATCCTCCCGCGAGAAAGCGGAACAGCAAATTGGACAACTGGAGGCAGGATTAGAAAAGCACTCGAGAGCATAGTGGAGATCTTGTGAGCGGAAACAGGGCCTCAATAAGCAAGTCCATGTGCATTGAGATACGTAAATTTCATGTAATTATACGATAGACATATGATTATAGTATATGTACATGATATATTTCATTGCTTCCTTTACATACATATGAATGCAAAGAGGGCAAGGCAATTTTTTTCTGGAATTTGAAATTGCTGGAATGCCATGCTTCAACACGAGTTCAATTCTTCTCAGACAACCACGTCACCCTCCAGCGTCTGCCAGAGGCACGAGCGAATTCCCTCCAACAAGAGAAAGGCGGGGGACAAAAAAACCAATGAGACGTCTTGTGTCAGAATCCAATGATGTTTTCATGTGTTTTCCACGAATGAATTGCATCAATCTCACATTTTGCAAATTCCTCACCTTTCTTTTGGGTCTTTGCCCTGAATCCTGAGTGGATGTTGATCAACGTTCTGAGAGTAGCGAGATGCTACCATTTAGGAGTTTTTTCTTGAGTTTCTCACACATCATCTATTCTTGATGATAAATATGAAGGGAATTGGTGCCCAAACTATGTCAGCCAAGGGGAACAAAAACTTCCTGGCCTTAGTGGGGGAATCCGTGTTAGCCAACCAGTAGAATGGTGGACAAAAACACGGCGGCTTTGCCAGGAGCAATTCGTGGGAAGTTGAAGGAGTTTCAAGAAAGTTGCTGGGCTAGAGCTGCAAGTTTAAACACCAGCTGTTGCTATTTAGGAAACTACACAGGTGTAACATGGATACTGAAAATGGAAGGGTTTGAAAAAGGGGGGTTCCTTTCAAAGAAGATCATTTTTCGGTGTCGGGAAACATTTTCTGCAGGTGCGCATTTTGGCAGTTAAAACCCCCACATCTATGAGACCGCTCGCAGCTAGTGGGAAGATGATTCTAGTAATGGGGAAGTGAAGCACAGCTAACCAAAAAGATATTATATATATATATATATTGCAAACATTTCAACATTGAACCACTTCGTTTTCTTTCCGGCTGCAGAGTGAGTTTGCCTTGGCCAACCAAGACTTTGTGCTGCAACATCACCGGAAGATACGCTTCCACAAGGTACCAGATTGTGAGGTTGAGTGAGAGAAGCATTCAACATCGGCCTTGTAAGATAAGAGCTCTAAAGTGATATCTTGCCTGAAGGTCTTACAGATTTGTGAAATACCACAACAACAAAAACAGACTCTGAACAACTTGGGATGACATGGGATGACCAGTCCTGCCCCAATCAGCTTTTGGATCACCCAGAGCTGATCATTGGTGGATGTGAATTCTGTGGAAAACATCAGGACATTCTGCCCATCGAGAAGGAATACCGCGCATACAAGAACATCAAAGAAGAATTGCAGAAGGCCTTTGAGTCCTTGAGATTCTGAGCTGTGGGATGCCAATGCACGATACCGATACCTCCTATACAACAAACACCGACTAGCGTTTGAGGGGTTAAAAGAAATGTTTCACTCAACACTGGTGAAACTTTTGAACCAAGACAATTTTTGTAATTAAGAAAACCGTCATGGCAGCCATACTCAAGCAGAGAGTCGACCGAGTCTCATTTCAAGAGTGAATGCTGTTAATTGATGTTTAAGGAAGTTTTACTTTGAGGTCAGGTGGTTTCAGGCATCTTGTGACTTTTCACAATTGCTATGTAAAGATGCCTGAGAGTCGACCGAGTCTCATTTCAAGAGTGAATGCTGTTAATTGATGTTTAAGGAAGTTTTATTTTGAGGTCAGGTGGTTTCAGGCATCTTGTGACTTTTCACAATTGCTATGTAAAGATGCCTTAAAAAGCCAGGTGGAGTCTCAATTGCGGAACGTTCGCCCGGAAACACAATGAAGAACGCAATTTTTTCTTGGGGTGAAACTGAGATTTTACGACTGTGTGAAGTAGAAGTCAGTGTTTCGCCATTGCTTCGCATACGACTCAGTTTTGTTTTGACATGTCCAGCAAACTATCTTTGGTTCTACAGTAAGATGTTTGGTTCATTAACCAAAAAAAAAGATATGTGTCAAAATCACATCAATCAGGATAGTTTCCAAGCACCAACAGTCATAAGAAGTTTCACCAAAAAGCATTGCTGAAGCCACAGAAGCTCAAAGTCGTTGTCCCATATCCAGACCACTGCCCAACAGATGGTGCCGGGGGGTGGTGGTAATTTCGGAAAGGGAGTGCCACTTGGAGATATGGGGGGGTTTAAAAGGACCATTTTTTGGTAAAGAGGATGATTTAGACAAGTAATCTGGTGTTCAGAATTATTTGGCCTTCCACACTTACATTCTGTGACTTTCATCCATGGAACGGAAATATTATACCGTATTATACCTATCGATATCATCATTGTGATTGTTTTTCAATGCACCTGTAGCGCACCTGTCATGGTTTTTTGTTTAGTTTAAGTGTCATCGTTATTGCTCCATTTGTCATCTTCATCTTTGTCATTATTACCATCAATGCTTCTTCAGTTTACTTTTCGTCATATATATATATATATATGCAAATATGATACATACATATATATACATACACACGAGATTATACAGATTATACATATGTATATATAATGATTATATAGATATATGTGGAGCTATATCAGACATGATGTCATCATCCATTTCCAAATGCCAGGCTTTGCGCCTGAGAGGTTTGGTGCTTTTGGCTGTCGGGAGTCCCGGAAAAGTTAGGGTTTTTCTTGTTGCTTTTGCACAGTATATTGAACATATACAGTATATAGTAGTGCATATATATATATATATATCTATAACATGTGTGTGCAAAGCCATAGCACACACACATAACACACACATATCTATATATATATACATACAGATGCATTGATACAGGTACATATATCATGAAACTGATCAATGTGAAAGGATAGCACATTTTTTTTCTGAAACTTGTATCAGTTTCTTCCCGGCAAACGCCCGGAGGTTGCCGCTTTACTGGGACTTTGGAACAGCACTAGCTTTGTGGGCAACGGGCTTCCAGGTGCTCCCTAGCTCACCAATGGAAAGGATGGAAGGGGGGGAAGCATCTACAACAACGGAGATGGGTGGGTTGGAATTGATGGAATCATTTTAGGAAGCAATCCACTTGGCGCCTTTTTCCCCTTGGAAAATTCAGAGTTTTGAAGCCAAAGTCATGATGGTTTATTTTCAGGAGTGTTGGAAGCAATCCACATGCACCTATTTTTTGAACGGAAGGCCGCACCTCTTCCATTGCCCTTCAAGCAGAGGCAAAGGCAGGTGCAGTCAATTTTTAGTCATTTGTAAGAGGCAAAAAACCTTTGAAAGTTACAAACCACGGTGATTTCTACATGTTTTTACCACTTACTATACTCAGTGGGATCATCAAAGGGTCCAGATTTGTTGCCGCAGGCTGCTCCTAAGAAGAAGGCGCTCCCTGCAATCCAAAAAGCATCTGAAATCTTGTTGAGTCACTGCTGAATTTCTCTTAATGCTTGGGAGTTAAAGGAACAAAACAGCAATGATTTTTCTTTAATCTGGATTCAGAAAGCATGAGGAGAATGGACATGAAGATTATGAAGCTGGATGGGTGAGACACACACAACGCAGTTTGTAGTTGACCTTGGGGATGACTTTCCGCCTACCACGATATGTTGTTAGATCCCAGATAGATTTCAGGATCACTTAGTTCGATTGATTTCCCCAAATCACTGCCTTGAACGATCGTAATTTTTCATGAAGTGAGAAATAGCAGAATAACACAAACATGTGGGGGATCTTGGGGTGATTCATGTTTTGAGGAGGAAACCGAATGTTATTCTCCCATTTGGGAGGGAACTGGTACATGGTACCAATGATGTTTTGAGGAGGAAACCAATCAAATCAACTGGTTTTTTAGGAGGGAACCCGAGTTGATTTGATAAATCGATCCATTTCCCGGAAGCTGTTTTTTTTCGAAATTGACAAACCTGGAAGATCCAAAAGTGAAAAATGAATTCGGAGAAGTTTGTCTTCTTGTTGCCAGAAATCGCAATTTTATCAGAAATCTATTCTCTCCAACTTTTAAGTTGCACCTGAGCCATTCTGGATATTGTACATTTGGAGTGCTCATCGAAGAGACAGCGCTAGTTGCCGCTAGTTTTGTGCTAGACATTTAAGATCCTGCAAGATCATTCTTGTTCAAAGGTGTTATGAGCCGAATTTATTGTTGCTTTATGGTTGCAGCCCCCCGCAAGTTGTTTTGACGGGGTTGATTGTATATATGTGCTGACATCATGAGACTGGGGCGAAAGAAACGCTACGGCGTTAGATCCGTTGGCTACAGTTGAAGTCCACCCAAACAACATGATGACATACAAAATAGGCGAGCAGGGCGTCCCATGTAAAACTTGACACAGTCAAGCTTTGCAAATACAAACTCGCTAGGTTGCTAAAGGCATATATGACACACAAGTCGTGCCTCTTTTATTGTCATATTCGGGTGAGAAATGGAAACACATGGTATTCGTACGATACTATCAAACATCATGAATCATATGTACGTATATATGTTTCATGATTATGATATGTTGCACATCTTAAATGTACAAATGAGATGATTTACAAAAGGCACATATATATAATATATATATAGACGTAACCTTATTGCTTCAACTTGAATTTTACACCCTGTACCTACCCGACATCTACAGAAACATGGCTCCAGGAGAAAGCTCCTTGGGTCGGACCCAAGAAGGGTTCATGGGTGAAGATTCTGCGTCCTGAGTCCTACTGGTGGGGGAATCCACAGCTTGGTGGGGTGGATGGGGATTCCGTCGGAGCGAATTTTCGAACGAGATTCGGTGATGGTTGGATTTGCCACATTTTTTTTGTTTTACACTGGTGTTTTATTTGTGTTCCGTGCAAGTTTCCGTTAGATTTTTATTTGGACACCACAACTTATCACCACTCAGGTGTTTTTTTTTTCGTCATCTTCAACATCGTAATAGTATGATTTGTTTCTTCCAAACATAAGTTATGGAAGCAGATTTTAGGAAACCCAAATTATTTCCGTTGGCAAAGCCTGAGGTTTCAGACAAGGGGTCAAGTGGTCAACGTCAACCAGAAGCCGGAAGTGAAGTACCCAGTGACAGTGCGGATGCTCAACAAAACCCACTGTCCCTGGTGGTTGAGTTTGAATCAAGGATTACTGGGTGGTGGCAACTCAAATATTTGTTTATTTTCACCCCGAAAATTGGGGAAGATGAACCCATTTTGACTATATAGTTTTCAAAGGGGTTGGTTTAACCACCAACTATAATGAACCATTATTAGGGATCCCTAGTTTCTGTTAACCAAGAACTATAGTGGGATATTTTGTTACATCTTCCATGCGAAGCCGAGGTCAAGTTCGACCGCGTGAACTTCTCCAACGTCAACACCAACGGCTTTGCACTTTGGGAGGCCGCCTTGACGGTTGATCGACCAAAAATTGGAGAGTCTGAAGCAGTAAAGCAACGTGAAACCAGTGTAGCATTGAACCGAACACCAGATTTCTAATTGACTTCTGACCTTTTTCAACTACAGCTGTGAAGCAAAAAACAAAAAGCAGTTCTTGAACCAATTCGAGAAGAAGCTGTGAGGTGATTGAGGCTCCTGCGCCTGGTCCTGGTGAGGTCTGAGCGAAGATTTTGGTGGCTTTACAAGCTTTTTGAAAATTCACCACGTCGTCTGCGACCGGAACCGAAAAAGGAGTGAGCAAAAAAGGCGCCGGGAAGGAGAGCATCCAACAGATGACGTTGATCCCCCCAACTTTCCAAACAAATGGCAGTTCAGTCTGCAACTTCATCTTACATTCGATATAATGTGTACATGACAAGCCTTTCAGAGAGAACCAATCAACCAATCTTAAAGTTTTATCTTCAGATACAACTGGGTGAAACTAGATTACAAAAAGTTTTTGTCATGTTTGGTGTTTAGTAAGAGGTCATTAAGGAATACACATACATTATACATACATGATCATGTATAGAATACCATTTACTAGGCGCGCAGCATGTTTTTTTTTCATGGGAAACTTAGCTGCTCATTTTTTACCGAGGTGGCAATGCCCTGCTGTAAACGTTGGGATTCTCAGCATCGATCACAGGTGGATTCGGAGATTGAGCCAATTCTTTCCACATCATTCTAGTTTTACAAAAAGATCTAGTAGGGCATTTCTGGTAGATGTTCATCGAAACAACAAATTGATCATTGTTCTGAATAGATGCTATAATCAAGAGAGCACCAGCTTAAGCAGTTTTTAGGAATGTTTGGATGATTTTGGCAAATGTTAGGCTATCTGTCCAAATACTTTCAAATCTTGAGTCTGCCATGGTTTTGCGTCAGTGACGACCCTATGACCTGATATTTGGGATGTATTTGATGGTACAACAAATTGCCAAGATGTAGCTTGTCATTTCAACAGGTGAGCTCCCAACTTAAATCTCAGATAGACTGGAAACTCCAAACCAAAATGGGTGCTGCAGCCACGGCCACTCGAAGCAACCCCCGGTGACGTCACCACATTATGGTCGGGGAACCTACAGGGTGGCGGAGTGAACATTTGAACACTTGGGGATTCGCACGTCGCTTGAGTATCCAAACGTGTTGGAAATGTTAAAGAAGTCAGACGCCGACAAGAATGCTGGAAAGTAGTAATGTAAATAGATCTATTGATATCTATTGGTAGTATATATCTATATATACGTTTATGACAAAGCTTTACGCACATGATACTCTGTGGGCGCTTCCAGCAATTCTTTATTTTGCAAACCCCGTGTAAACATTTGCATCAACATCCTTGTGTTTCTGGGACACTACTCCGGCACGCATATTCCTTGGTGATGAGTTGTTGGGGTCTGACATCGGCTGTCGTAATTGATTTGGTTGGAGATCCCCGTTTCAGTCTCGCACTATATAGTCAGAAGCAAAATGCTTGGCCAGATATGACGAGATATTTATCGTACTTTTGCCACTAGATCCTCACCATTCGTTTCTTCCAGAGCCCTAGATATTCACTGCAAATCGAGATTGGTGTACCTCAAGTTTTGTGGAGACCCAAACCGTGGCAAAGGTTCCTATACAAATCTATCGCAATGGTCCTCAATTTTTGGTGTTTCCACATCAGGGACCTCAAAATACGATGTCTGATAGATATGATTTGAGATTTTCAGGAAGAAAGTGTTGGATAAATCAGGGAAATTGTCTCAGACATTCCAGAAAACACTCCCCATATTTTGAAACATTTTTGATATACCCTGATATACTAACATATCCCCTCCCCATTTTTTTTTTGAAGATGTTTTTTGTCCTTCCCCAAGGTGGGATGTGTTGATTCCCTGGGTTGGTAAAATGTTTGATTCTCACACTTTGGCACCTGAAGGCTCTACGTCTTCGTGGCCTTGTGCTCTTGGCCGTGGGGATCCCCTTGGACATGGAAACAGAATTGTATAGGGCATGAAAGATGAAGAAAAAACATATATATATATAATATGTTCATATACGTTTTACATCACATCATGAATCTATACCTCCAACTCTTATCATTACGTTATTCCCTTTGGCTTGGCAACAATCAGCTTATATAAATTCAATGGCATCTATGGCATGTGTCCGCAGCAGTTTCATTCCATCTACTGAAACCTCAGTGGTCACACGGAGGTTGCGGCCGCCCTGGGGCTTTGGAACAGCACTAGCTTTGTAGGCAACGGGCTTCCAGGCGCAAGGAGGGCTGGCGACCTCGTGGAGTTTTGATGTTTTCCTGCCATAGATCCGATAGGGTGTGTCAAGTTTTCGCCAGTGTTATCCATTCTGTTGGCCTGTTGGGTGTTGTTTTTAACGGTTCCCAGGCTGATTAATGATTAATGTAGACCGGCCGGGTGGACAGAAGCACTTAAAAAGAGAGCAAAGCAACGAATATGAAAACACTTGGCGAAGGGACTGGATTTATAATCCCTAAAACTAAGATGGAATGTGAAAAAGGCCAGTTGGAAAAGGAAACACATCTACAAACCACATAACCACCATTTTTTGGGTTCCATGTTAGTTTCAGGGAAGGTAGATCATAGAATCATGCCAGGCCGAACTTCTTCCATTGCCCTTCAAGCAGAAGCAAAGGCGGCCGGTTTTTGGTGCAAAGGGCGGGGGGGCTAGCGATCTGAATGGCCGGTGCTTTACCAAAATGGAAGTAGTGAATCCTCCCAAAGTATCCCAAAGTGACCTTCTTTTTGTTGTGCGGATTTATTGAACAAGGTATAGAAGCCCGTCAGAATGATTTGTTTCCTTGCTTGGTTGTTCCAAATGGAAGAAAGGAAGAATACTTTCCCATTTACGTGGGCTTTTCTGATACGGCCAGTTAGTTGGGAATTTGAATTTCAGGTTGCCGAACGGTTACTGAACATGCCGACCATCAAACACAACCCGGCTCGAAAGAAAAGCCATCTCCTAACGGCAAACATGAACATCTGCATAAATTCTACTGCATTTAGATCATTAAGGCAAGTTCTTGTCACTGAGAAAGTAGATAAATTCTAGATTCCATGCATCCTGTGTCCCTGGGAACATTGCCTCATTTTTCAACATATTTGTTTGTGTTGGGGTCCGCTAGATTTGGAACTTTACGTTTGATGTTGCTGGTGGTTAATGTTGTGAAAACGTACACCCACACAGAAGGTAGTCCTGTAAATTAATTCAAAACTCAAATAAGACTCAAAAAA